>JANKKI010000346.1:0-200613 GCA_025175665.1 Cinchona pubescens | reverse complement strand
GGCAAGTGACAGGCTTTTCCATACATAATACGATACAGAGACTGTCTCTTATACACATCTAGATGTGTATAAGAGACAGTTATAAAGCTGGAAATTATCATTTCCAATCTAGAAATTGAAAGATGTCTTTTATAGTGAACCAGTTTAAGGGCTGTTAGACAATATACACATCTACTAAAGTTCTATTCTAATTAGTTTAGAGTAGAATTAAGTGTTTTCCTTCACTTGCTTTTACTAGAATAGATTTAGTAGTTTCCCAACTTCATAATTACTTTGTTTCATATAATTGTTTTAGTAGATAGTTTGGTTTAATTTTGGTTTTAAATGCATGAGTTTAATTATGGCTTTGAGTAGAGTAGTTTCATCATCCATTGATTGAAATCACTTAACTATCCAAAGATCTGTGAATCTTGTATATTAAACAGCCAACAATCTATTCTAGAAAAGATAACCACTCATCCTATACCACTATCAACTCCAGTACTTGCGAAGTTAAGTATGTGTATACATAGACTCTGTCTCTTATAGGTAGATGTGTATAAGAGTGGATATCAACTGTACCTAACGAAACAATCAAATATGTTAGACAATCGTTGGATGAAGCGAATGTGCAAGGAATTGGGCTGTTTCAGGGAAAGGGTTACACCAGGTTACACAAATCTTAGGTTAAGATCTTCATCAATATTTATGTTACCCCTGTCTCTTATACACATCATGTGTATGGTGTATAAGTTGACTTTTCCCGTGAAAGGATTAATGCTTTTTATAATGTATCTGAAGTGTCTCATGATTAGTACCTCGGTTTGCAAGGGAAAGGATGGACATAGATGCAATAAAGAATGTGTTGGTGTTTGAGTATGAATTGGATAATGAATGCCTCTGGTACTAATTATTTGAGATTGCCTCGTATAAGGTTGAAATTGTCGCCAAGAATTTGGGTTAGAATAACAATCCCTATGCAAACACACAAAATGTCCGAAATCACTTAGATGTGTATAAGAGACAGACATCTGGCTCTACATTTTTTAGAAGAATATACCCTAAAGTTGGTCAATGTGATCCACATTTGGCCTTAGAAATGGGCGAGTACGGGATTCTGACATGTGCCTATATTATTTTTCTGAAATATGCCACTAGAGTAGTAATAAGGAGAGTAGGAAATTTCGACATTTACCTATATTATTTCTCCAAAATATGCCATTAAGAGCTATGTTTTAGAATACCAAGGAGGAAATGTTTATAATACCTATCATTGATATCATGCTACTCACTCCTTCATAGATTAATGTTATACACATTGTGTGACATGTGTATATAAGAGGTGGACTCCTAATAATCTTTTATTTCCACGCGACCTTGTCGAATGATTGAACAAATTTGGAAATTCTTTTGATTTGAGAAAACACTATATTTTGAATGAATGGAATTTGCTTTTGGAAAAGCATTTTGAGAATGGTTAATTCTTGGTCATTCAAAACCTTGTGTATCATTTGAACATGTGATTTTAGAATAGACCAAGAATTAATACTGTCTCTTATACACATCTTTAGATCGTGTGGAAAATATTAGTCTAGTTCTCTACCAGCCATATTTTGTGTCCCACAATTAACTTGAAATCTTTAGTAAAGATCTGTATAAGAGACAGCTTTATTCGGGTTCTATCCATTTGCCAATATCATTGCTTCTCAAATCACAAATATTATGGCTGTCTCTTGTGTATAAGAGACAGCTGTTAGTATTTTTTGAATTTTTAAATAATTTTATGTGTTTTTGCGTAGCTTATCATAATTGGTAGCTGCATTTGTATTTGTGTAAATATTGTCATTTTAGTGTTAATTTTACATTGGTTTAATACTTATTAGGTTTTTGAATATTTTTATAGGTTTAGAATGAAGGATGTAGAGCGTAGATGACCGAACTATAAAACTCAGATGGGCAAAAGAAATTAGCCAAGTCAGTTTGGTCTAGAACCCTATCATTATGTAACTCATATCGCGATTAGACATGGAAGATTGAATGCCTAAAATAAGCTACGTATCGCAATGTGGGATTCCATATCGCGATATGGAAGTGGAGTTCAGAAATGAATTTTGCCAACTTTAGTAGTTCAAAAGATCTATTGATCCTTAAGTACTAGACTTGTACTATCCAAGAAGTAAGTAGGAATTACACGTCTAGCTCTACATGTCTTCTTCAGTACACATCTAGATGTGTATAAGAGACAGTAGTAAAATACTTGCTTAACCTGTCTCTTATACACATCTAGATGTGTATAAGAGACAGTCCACATCAATTTCCCATTTAGATCTTGTCTTCAAGGTTTAGCAAGCTCTAGTATTGATTGGTTACACATCTTAGAAACACTTTATATTCAGACCAAGTTCATCCCAATTTTTACAAGCCTTCTTTTAAATTTCTTGCAAATCAAGTTTCTTCCACTTCAAGTTCTCAATGAAGTTTTCCTAGGGTTCTTGCTAGTCTAGTAATCTTTACTTAAAATCTTTATTTCCTTCTCTTTAATTTCATCTAATTGTGTATGGGCTTTCTTGTGCTATCATCAAAAATCCAAAAAAAAAAATTAGTTCACTAAGAGTTCACTTTACTGTCTGTATTTCTGCAGCTTAATTTGTATAATAATGAAGGCAGTTAAACTTTCATGCCTTCATTATGCTTCATTAAGTCAATTTAGATTTACTTACTTTCATTAAAGTAAGTAAATCTAAATTGACCCTGTACTTCTTGATTTCTTGTTTAAATGAACATGTTTAGAGATAGTTTTCCTTCTATTATTGAATAGCTTAACTATACAAAGACCCTTAAATCTTGGTAATTGCTTAACCAACAATCCCTATGGAAATGATATCCACTTGACATACTATTACCTACCCCATATACTTGTGAGAGTGGGGATAGAATAATAAGTGCACTGCAGTTCTATTATTATTCAGTTTAGTTTGCACTCTACCAAGGTGAACAATAGTGATGGTGATACAATAAGGAATACAAGAGGAGTGTATATGCTTGGGCCATCAATTGGACATTGATCCTCAAACAAAGTAAGATCAAAGTTGGACACCTCATGAATAGGACTAGGAGAATCTCCTATAGGATTTCTTGTATTCCTTATTGTATCACCATCACTATTGCTGTCTACATACCATATCAGTTAAAGCAACATAAACTAGCTCGAGTTTCTAATTTGGTATGTTCATGGAGTTGTAGAAGGACAAAATAAGCATAGTTAAAAACTATCATACTCTTATAGTTCGGGGGCCGTATAGAAGCTCATAAGAAGATTGATTATGAGTAACAAGGAAGGGTAGCTTCTCCCAAAACCGCTCTAGACAAGAAGAAGGAGCATTGAGTCTGTCACAGCATCCTCTAGTGTACATATTACACGACTTATTTTTTTAGTGATGTGTCTAGAGAAGACTGATGACATAGATAAAGCCCTAGCGAGAAAGACATACACAGAAGCTAAAACAAGTTTCTTTATATTATTTAATTTAGTGTTTCTTCTTTTGATGGTAATGAAAACTGAGTTTTGACCACAAGTAACAAAATCATGATAAATTCTATGTAGATCGATTTATTTTCATGAGGAAAAAGCATACATAACGAGTAAAATCATTAACAAAGATAACAAAGTACCAAGACTTATCTCGGGTTGGTGTTGGAAATGGAACCCAAATATCTTAGTGTACTAAATCAAATACCGCAATTGAATAGAATCACTTTTAGGAAACGCAGAATATAATTTTTAGCAAGTTGACAAGGGACACAATCAATAGAATAATTTTGCATAGACCCTAATTGACCTCTAGAGACTAATATTTTCCAACGACCTAAAGAGGCATGTCCTAATCGAGAGTGATAGAGACTTAAAGGTTTAATACTAGATGTAAAAATGTTAGAGTAAACCTAAAAATGATGAAAGCGTGAGGTTATCTAATTCAAAGAGACATCTGAATTTGCAACTCGTTTAGAAGTTATCTAGTTTGACAAAGTCCTATAAACGACAACCAAGAGACAGTAGATGGACTGATATGTAATTGCCTAATGAAACATACTTTGAAGAAAAATGTAGAGCCGATGTCGTGTGATTTGAACATGTAAATGAAGATACCAACCAAAACTTTGAATAACGAGTTTACATTAGAACAAGAAGGAAGGAGTTTAGAGGGTACCTATTTGATGATCAATGCAAGATTATCAGAGTTATCGGGTAAATGGGGTACTATAGAAGTGTAAGAAGCCATTTGACTAAGAATAAAGGAAAAAAATAAAGTACCAAAGTCTAAATGAACAATAAGTCTCTTATACACATCTAGATGTGTATACAGAGACAGACATACAGTGTAGATCTGTTTAAAGGGACATCATAGACCTTGTCTGGTTGATTTTCCATGGGTATGTACACATCTAGATCAACTTAAGAGACAGATCATCTGAGCCAGTGACAAATGCAGCTACCAAGATGTGATAAGCAGACGCAAAATAGACATAAACTGATGTGGATCTGATGCACCAACTGAGTGGCACCAACATGGTAGATGACGTGGCAAGGTCTAGGACCCATAGGATGATGTGTCAAACACGTGTCAGATGATGTGGTCTGACATAGTACTACACAATAACTTGCTAACTTGGATCAGATGTACAACAAGTCTAACACGTTTGGATTTGTTGACAAATTAGTGGTAGTAGTGATCAAACTCAAATGACTGGAAAAAGGATTATAACTAGAGTAGTTTTAAACTGGGTCAAGAAAACAAGCATTGACATTAGCCAGAGAATGAAAACATGTCAGACCCCAAATTAGGGCTCTGGTACCATGCTATAGAGAAACTTGTATATTAATCTTATATATAATGATGATATAAAGAAGCCTTTATATACACTTGAATACAAAATATAAGGAAACTATATAATCTTGCTAACCTGTCTAATAAAGGCTAATCTAGATGTGTATAAGAGACAGGTATTTAATTGATGACCATAACTATAATTCATCCTTGAAAGTTCTGTCTCTTATACAATTAGGAAAGTAATTAATAAACCTTTAACTGATACGGTATTAAATGAAAGGGTCTAATTCAATTGTTTCAAGCTTATTCAATATTAGAGTGTGTAATATAGACAGACCTAATATGTCAAATTATATATCGATTATTGTAGGTCAGATCTATTAATAACTTTTGATGTGTGCAAGAAGAAACACTAAATTAAATAATAAATAAAACATGCATAATAAAAGTGTGTTTCTCATAGATTTAAGTGTTTTTTCTACCGACCAGTGGTAATTCGAGAAGTCACTAAAATTGAAAAGAATGTAAAATGGACGAAAGAGGATGTTTCTGCATGCACAACTTTAAACAAGGACGATGTCGCTAATCTTTTGTTTTAAATGATTAATAATTCAATAAGAGATGATATTCTGATAAGATGTATAGTATATTTCCTTTGTCTCATATGTTCCACCAAATCAACCATGCATTGTAGCTCTTAGTTATTTTTTATGTAGCTTTCACATGCAACCATATAAGGCTCGAAAATCCTCTATGTGGTAGAGCATGAGAATAATTTTATATGTATCCACATGCAAAGGAATTGTAGGACTAAAATAGAAGATTCTCGTCTATACCAATGGACATCTGTTTTAGCTTCTCGTATGTTAATCTCGCTACCAGTGTAGGATGTCTTATTCGCGCATGTATGTTCAATGGATTCTTGATACTTCCATAGTACTGTTAAAAATTCGTGGGGTGATGCTACCATGATTAGCTGATCTTTAACTAGACCTATCCCTTAAATTAGGAGTTGTTTGGTTCGTATTTGGAATTAAGAATGAAAATAAAAATTATACATCTCACTATAAGTGTGAGTTTTTCTTGTTTGGTTTCAACTGTAATATTTTTTTTATGTTAATAAGTTAAATTAATTTAAACTCTATTCACAAGTAGAGAATTAGAGGGAAATCTGTTCATATTTTTATACTGCATAATAATTCCTATAATGCTCAACTAAATAACAGGTCGTTGGAAAATATTAGTCCTGTCTCTTATACACATCTAGATGTGTATAAGAGACAGCGTAGTTACTTCTTTTCTTAAATCTTTAGGAAGTTAAACTTTAAAAGGGGTATTTCTTTGCGAATCTAGCTCATGGGATGTATCTTTCGGTATCTTTACACGGCTTATTAAACAGAATTCTTAGAAATTTTGTTGCAGTTGATATGGCAGAGTATTAATAAGCCATAGAACCAGCGGTATATTTTGTTGCTGTGGCTTTGGCTGGGATATATAAGCATAGCATGCCTAGCTACTCGAACTGTTTCATTAGGCAATTACATATCAGTCCATCTATATAGAGTGAAAGTCGTTAAGATGTCATAAAATTCGAAAAATAAAATGAATAAAATTCAACTGAATATCTAAAATTAGGGGATTAGTGATTTACTATAATTTTACCACATGAAGTGATTTTGACAAGTGATGCTAAATTTGTTACTTTGTAAATTATTTTATTATTATATTGTGTCGAAAAGCATTTTTGTTTCTTATCTGAATTTGCAAAAAAAAAAAAAAAAAAATCATGGTGCTTTTCCAAAGGTAAAAAGACTATTTTGGTCCTTATCTTTGCAATGTATTCCAATTTTATCTTTTATGCATTAAAACAAATCAATTTAGTTCCTTATCTTCTAAAATGTTTAGTTAATTTAAGACTATTGTCAAGACAGCCTTGGAAATGCACCCGACAAGCTTGTGGGATTCGATCCTAAGAATCCATTTCTAGTTGAAGGTCAACCTATGGCATTTGCGGGATAGCCACCTCAGTAGTAGTAGGATTTAGGTACATTGAACACATCTAGATGTCTATAAGTGTGCATCATTGGATCATACTTATTCAGGCTCCAAAGTTCACTAGTGTGCAACGAGAAAAGCAATCTGGTCTAGAAACGATTAGATAGAGTTGTTTTTAATCATCTTTTGATCAACAAATTTTAAAATGTTGCAATGACATACCTGAGTAGAACTTGTTCAGATCATACACCTTTGTTATTCTCTTTGGCAACTTCTATATTTCGAGGGACTAAATTGTTTACATTTTTGAATGTCCATCATTCTTTTCTTCTAGCTGTTAAATAAAGTTGGAGCCAATTCTTTCCTAGTACTGCATTGCAAAGGTTAGGTGCTAAATGCTAGAAAAAACAGGAATAATACAAGTAGAATAATCACTCAGGAAGTTTTTTCTATCAATTGAATAAATCAAATGATAGACCCAAACAGTAAATAAATTAACAGATAAAATAAAAAAAAGCATAGAACACAGAATTTTTATATGAAAAACTCCTTCAATGTGAAGATCTCTTAAAGTTCAGGTTATGACCTGTTGGAAAGTCACTAATAATATATCTGTCTAAGAGCCTACACATCTAGATGTAAAAGGATTGTAGGCCTTAATTATGTCAGACGTGCTGTCTCTTATACATTTCTAGATGTGTATACACGACAGATGTTACAGCACTTCTTTTTCATTGTGTATTTGGTTTTAGGATTGGATTATTTATTTAGTTTATTTATTGTTGTGATACCACTCCTAATTTAGGGAAGACCACACCAACTTCCCTTCGATTCAAATGGAGGAATTTGCTAAACTGACAACCAAATGACAAGTTGTTGAACTTACCCTTTTGCTCACTTTTTATTGCCTTATTGTAATTATCTGAATCTCCCCCATTAGTGAGAAACACGTATTCATCAGATGAAAAATGGGTGGTGGGAATTCTAGCCCTTGTTGACCTCTTTAGTGGGCTTTAGGTTCATCAACTCCACCAAACAGTTTCATACGGACTGTCTCTTATACACATCTAGATGTGTATAAGAGACAGGTACAACATCAAGGTGACCTTATTGTGATTTTCACACCGGCTATACCAAGCACACATGTCATAAAAGTAGCAACTAGATATAAGTCTACCAGGCTATCAATACTTATAGATTCTAACTTCTTAAGAACCAATATTTCAATGGTTTGATTCTCTATGAAGATAACATCACGACTCTTATACACATTCTGTATCGGAAGTCAGACCATAAAATCTACAGCCAATCATCGTGACCATAGCCAACAAAGATGCATCGTCTTGTCTTGAGTTCTAACTTAGACCTCTTATCTTTAGGTACATGGTCTAATGCTTTATACACATCTAGATGTGTATAAGTTGTCAGCGTTAATAATAATGGTGCATATCTTGGACATGAGCTTAATATCAACCTGCACAGATTAGCGGAAAATAAATCTAACATGTGTAACAGTATATAATCCTCACCCGAAAATACATGTGTCAATTACACTTCAAAAAGTAAATATCTGACTCGCTCTACTATGGTCCTATTCATCCTCTCTACCAGGCCATTAAACTGAGGAGTCTTGGAAAGCATCTTCTAGTGTCTTATACCCTATATCTGTAGTAGCCATCAAATGGTCCAAGATATGCACCATTATTATTAACGTGAATACATTTCAGCTTCTTATTTGTCTCCCTCTCAACAGAAGGTTGAAACTGTTTAAAGAACCAAGCATAACTGATCTAATTATTTCAAGGCATATAACACAGTTTTCTTGAATATCCGTCAATAAATGTGACAAAATAAAGTTTCCGAAACTGTGTGACGATGTTTAAATGCACTGACACGAGTTCGGAATGCACTAACTCAAACAATGCTGATTTTCTTGTTTTTTGAAAGAAACCGTGTTCCATTCCATACCAAGCAATGCGCACACCTTTCCAATTTAGCAATCTTCAATCTGAAAAGTAAATTCTTCTTGACCAAACAACTAAGTTCCTTCCTACTGATGTGGCTAAACCTTTTGTGGCATAACTCAAAAGAAGCACTGTCTTCAACTGCATTGACATTATCAATACACACAGAAGCCATGGTCCAGTACAAGCCCGAACACGTCTCCTCATGAACCACAATCAAAGAACTCTTGGTTATCTAACCCTGGGTGCTAATAAAAAACCCTTGTCATCCAACATACCAATGGAAATCAAATTCAGAAAAATATTCTATACAACTCTGATATCTCTCAAAATGCACAAGTGTTTGATGATTGAGTAAAGAAAAGTACTAGAAAATTAAATATTTTTGGATTTTTCTATTAGAATTAAAGAAACCCACTAAGAATTGACTAGAATTTAAAGCTAGAAATTAAAAATTCTTAAATGAGAAAGCAAGAAATTGATAAAAACCTAATTTTCCTAAAAACCCTAATTTGAAAGCAAAGAAATTTTACTAAATGGATAAGAACAGCATTTGAAAATTATATTGATAGAAAAAACTTACTGAGAAATTATTCTACTTGTATTAAGTCCTGTTTTAAAGTTAAGTGGTTAGCAGAATCTCGACTCTCCTTCCAACAACCTTCATTTTATCCATTTTGCACATCTGGTGTGTATAAGAGCTTTGTTAATTCCAGCTTAAACCTTAAGTTTAATTACAAAATTAATGGTGTATATTTTGTAGGTTAAAAATTATAGGTTAGAAGCTCATAATTAATTCAAAATGGAAATACAAATACATATGAAAGAAATTAACTAAAATCTTCAATTACTTATCTAATTTCGAATTTAAACTATAAAATGCTATAATTTAGAGGAAAATAACTCTAGTTTACTAGAGTTATCACACCCCTGAATTAGCATTTTGCTAGTCCCAAGCAAAACAAAGATTAACAATGTCTCTGAAACCTACTAACATTCAAACATTTAAACACCTCCAAAGTTGACGAGACACTTGATGAATCGTGGATGTACTTAGAACAATTAAGCTTCTCTCAAGAAATGTTCAACACTACGTGACATGAGAAGAATATGAGTAAATCAATCCAAAATTGGAAATTTTATTTTGCAAAGAAGCACACATTCATTCACTACACTGAGATTTCACTTCACCAAGCATTACCATTTGTGTCGGACGTTACCAAAAGTTTGTTCTTACTACATTCGAAACATCATTACTTCCCAAATCACAAATATTATAAAGTTCGGACGATCTATCGGCTAAGCATCATGAAAATAGAAGTTCAATTAGGAATCAACTTAAATGCAATTGTCACACATTTCGGGAATAAACCTCTAACAAGGAATAACGAATATGAGATTAATGATAAGTATTACAAACATTTATGTTGAACCCCAGTTATGTTAATCATGTTTTGATGATAACCAAATCATACTAATGGTTTGATAACAAGTGTGCAGAAAACAGCAGTGTTCGACGCAAATGAGTCCGAACATTTTCAACCACAAGACTTCACGAACGCAAATGACTGTCCGAATGACAGAGCTTCGGACGATGATAATCGTCCGACACAAAGAATTTGAAGCAAGCCTCAGACGGTAAGAACAACGTCCGATCATTTTCCAGAAGACTTCGCTTCGATCGGACGCATGTTCGGACGCATCCTCGGACGTCCGAACGAATACCCTCGTGAGAACGCATTTGTTGTCGGACGACTTGCCCCGATCGTTTGACTAATTAGTAAAATATATTATTCCATCAGTCCCCTCACTTATAAATAGCCGTTGGGAAGTTGTTGGAAGCAGATATTTAGCAACTATAAATACCCCTAGGTCTGATTTAATGAAAATGGACTTCTACATTGATTACAAACAATTCTTGAGCTATTTGGGAGAAATAGTGGGTACAAGTGTTGTAATAGTATAGGTAGTGTGAAAAGAGCTTAGAAGTGTAAAAGTTCTTCAAGTGTAAGAGTGGTGAGATAAGAATTGTAACAACAGGGAGGTTGTGAGAGTTAAACTCTTGGCTCAACTAAAGGAAATTAGTGTTTTACAAGAGTGATCCTCATTTGTGTACAAGAGGTTATTGTCTCACCTACTTTGAAGAGACTTTAGTAGCGGCTGAACTTCAAGTTGTGAACTTGGTAGTTGCCTTGTAAGAAGCTCTTTGTAGTTGCAAGCTCCAAGCTTGAGAAGCTAGGGAGTTTGGTTTGATTCTCTTAATCTCAATATTCTTATTTGTTCTTTAAGCTTAAATTGTTGAATATCTATTGTATTCATTTGTGCTTAAGTTTTCATTTGGTGCATAAAGTTTGTATTTTCATTAAGCACTTCAAAAGGATTGTTTTTTAGAGACAACCTAATTCACCCCCTCTCTTAGGTTGCTTTTATAAGAGACAGGCTACCAAGGATCACAACTTGAAGTTCAGCCGCTAAAAGTCATCTTCATGTGTAGGTGAGACCTGTCTCTTATACACACGGGGGGTTTCAGTAGATTTTGGTATTGAATATCAATTAGTCACAAGTTAGAAGAACATTCCCTATGCAAACACACGAAATGTCCCAAAATTCCTTCTACATCATTTAACTCATTTATTTCCAAAAGAAAGTTCATCAACCACATAATATAAGTGATTTGATAAGAAAGATCTGTCTCTTATACACATCTAGATGTGTATAAGAGACAGATTATGATAATTTTGATGTTCAATGCCTTGTGAGTGAAGTATATGATTGATTCTTTTCATCATAAATGCTAAACCTGTCTCTTATACACATCTATGCCTTGTGAGTTGAACATCAAAATTATCATAATTGAGTACCTAATTGATCAACTTTCCATCCATCAATCATCAAGTGGCAACAAAATATATAAAATGACCATTTCCAGACGTGTTCAATTAGGTACCTGTCTCTTATACACATCTAGATGTGTATAAAGAAAGCTCATAATTCAAGGTGATTGGAAGGATGATTTCGGGAAAGCTTAAGTCTATATGCTACTTAAATGCTGTGGTACTTTTAATGGAACAATTTTGTTTGAAAAAGAAATGTATAAGAGACAACCATGCCATGCATCTCACCAAGTTTTCTTCAAATTTAATCATAGGTCTTCCATTGAACAACATTAACATAATGCAAATTACCAATGACATAAAACCATGTTGTATTCTCATAACGGGTCAATCCAGTACTTTGTTCGCCAACAAATAATCCAAAAGAAATTATTATCCATATATCCAGAATCAAAATGTATCACTTGGCATCACTTAGGCCATTAGCCAAACTACTTAAAAAAGAAAATACACATCTTGAGAGATTGTATAAATTGTTCTAAGTACATCCACGATTCATCAAGTGTCTCGTCAACTTTGGAGGTGTTTAAGATGTTTTAATGATGTACTTTCATTTATTGTTAATCTTTGTTTTGCCACCATCTAGCAAAATGCTCTCGTGGATGGTACTATGTAGTACCATCCACGAGGTGGACCAAAGTGCCATGCAGGAGGAGATGGTGGCTGGACCCAAGTACCTAATGACCTAGTCATATTTAAAGCTGTCTCTTATACACATCTAAGATGTGTATAAGAGATTGACTGCATTTGACCAGCACTCCCCTCTAGACCGCCCTTTCTTCTTCACTTAACGAAGCATTGAATACTACACCGGGGTATCAAATCACAGTCAATTGAACCTGCCTGTTTTTCTGCACACTTGTTATCAGAAGCATTAAGGATGATTTCTTATATTCTTGGGTCAGTACACCATATCATCCTGCACTATCTCTATTGATCCTTCCTCTAGGATGTGTCAATGACTCCAAAGAACCAATTGGGCAACCTGCAATGGTGTAAAGATGGTGAATTAGACTAGTGGGGCATAAAATACGGGTCATCCTGATCTCCCACTCTCTAAACACCCCTGCCGAATTAGGTGACCAATATTCACGGGATCCCAATCATGAAGGCATAGACAAAGAGTATCTTGTCCCTTTGGATAAAGCTCACTGCATTGGACCCCCAAATGCTGCTACTAATGAAATAAAAGACAGGTCCCGGATTTTGTCGCTCTCCTAGAATCTTCATATACTCCTCAATGAATGGTTAGGTCAAAGTTCCTCTCTAATTACCTCATGCTTCTCACTTTTCAATAACTGTTGAGCTCTATCACTTGAGAATTGAAGTTCAACTTGATCACCACCTCGAATGGTTGTTCCGATCCCCTTCTCCGCTTGTCCCTCTCCGATTTCCTTTTTCTTGAACCAAGACTCTCCCTCTCACCCTTCTTTCAGCACTGCCATAAACCCTTCTCGTCATATTCTCAAAGAAATTCAATCACCAATTCAAAAAGCCAACTTTCATGCAAAATTCAACACCAACAAATCACAATCCAAATTCCCAAAAATTGTTCAAATAATTCAATTCAACTCAATCAAAATTCAAACCAAGAATTTCAACAATTGGACAATTCAAAATTCTTCTAGCAAAAATTAGCACCAATTACTTGTCCACAATTCACTAATTCAATGCCACAAATTTTTCACAAATTAATCCACCAAATTCAACAATTGTCTTCAAAAATTGCTAATTACAACTAATAATTCAAGGAAAGATATTACCTGTTCTTTTTTTTACGAGTTGAAATTTCTCCAAAAACAGCATGGTAGCCGATCATGCCACTTGATGATTGATGGACTGTCTCTTAATTTCTACAAAGTTGTTTTTACAGAGCCGAAATTGCTTCACTTTTGACCACTTTTCTCCATTTATAAGGGTAACCTACAAACAAAAAATTCAAAAATTAGAATGATAATTTTCACTCATTCTTTAGCACCATTTATTCAACTCAAAAACTCAAAATAATAATTATTATTTATCTTTCTTTTTTTATTTTTTTTAAAGTAAAATTCTAATCTAATTCAAACCAATATACTCAAAATCAAGACAATTAAAAATCACACCAAAAGAAAGCAATAAAAAATAAATTAAAGACTTGGGTTGCCTCCCAAGAAGCACTCTTTTATAGTCACTAGCTTGACTATGGCATGACCCTCATTCTTGTGTTAATCGGATGATCTCTCGCCCACCTTCAATGATTCCTCCAAAGTATGGTTTAAGCCGATATCCATTGATCTTGAAAGTTCCCTCTTATCCCCTTTATCTCCACCGTTCCATTAGACAAATGTTTGGATCACTTCAAAGGAGCTAGATGTATATAAAGGAAGGCTTTAAAGTCGGTGATTGGAGTCTTGTTACGGTCTTATAATTCTGACTCAATTACCGACTCTAAATTCCTTCCTTTGGATGACTTATCATGCCATACCTTTGTCTTTTCCATATAGATTAAAGAATTTTCAAATGTCTCCCTCCGAAATTCATCCAACTCATTCAAATCAAGCATCCTTTTTTCGTATGCCTCTTTCATGCTGTCTCTTATACAGTTCTAGATGTGTATAAGAGACAGGGTTTGTATTGGCCAACTATGTTCAAGGATTGCCATAGAAATATGATATGGAGACATGCCTATTGGAGTTTCAAATGCCGTATGATAAGCCCACAAAGTGTCATCTAGCTTCAATGCCCAATCTTTCCTAGCATTATTCACCGTTTTCTCTAGGATTCTCTTCAATTCTCGATTGGACACCTCCACTTGACCCGATGTTTGTGGATGATAAGCTAAAGCAACCTTGTGTATTTCACCCCATATTTTGTCATTAATGCCTCAAATTGAGAATTCTTGAAATGTGATCCTCCATCACTAATGATAGTTCGAGGAACTCCAAACCGTGAAAAGATATTCTTGCGAAGGAATTTAGTAACCACCTTGGCTTCATTGGTTGGAGTAGCAATTGCTTCAACCCACTTTGATACATAGTCCACCGCAACCAAAAATGTACTTATTGGAGTATGAGACCAGAAAAGGTCCCATGAAATCAATCCCCCATGCATCAAATACCTCCAACTCAATAATGCCATGAAGGGGCATTTCATGTTTCCTTGAAATATTACCCACCCTTTGACATTAATCACATTTGAGCACAAAATCTCGGGAATCCTTGAACATAGTTGGCCAATACAAACCACTTTATAAGACCTTGAAAGCCGTCCGTTGAGCTCCATGGTGCCCCCCAACCGGAGATGAATGATAATGTCTTAATATATCGGATATTTCACAGTCCGAAACACATCTCCATAAGATGGTGGTTATTGCACTTTCAGAACAAATATGGTTCTTCCCAAAAATAATGCTTAAGTTCCGCAATTCCTCCTCTCATTGATGTTGAGCATCTTAGAAACTATCCTTACCACAAGATAATTTACAATATCCGCATACCATGGACTCACCTCTTTTACCTCAAACAACTTCTCAATTGGAGACTCTTCATTGATTATCCCTTCTTCACGATTGACAAGTCTAGATGCCTCAATTCTTGACAAATGATCGGCTACCATGTTTTTCACACCTTTTTTGTCGACCACCTCCCAATCAAATTCCTGCAACAAAAGTATCCATCTCAATAAACGTGGCTTAGCATCTTCCTTATAGTTTTTCTAAATACTTTATAAGCGGAGTGATCGGTATGAACAATTACCTTTGATCCAATCAAATATGGTCTAAACTTATCAAATGCAAAAACTATAGCAAGTAGTTCCTTTTCCGTTGTTGAATAGATAATTTGTGCATCATTTAAGGTCCTACTTGCATAGAGTAAATGACATGTTTAACATCTTGTACACATCTTTGACATAGCACGGCACGTATTGCATAGCAACTAGCGTTGCACATGAGCTCAAAGGAAGAGACCAATTTGGTGCTACAATAACCGGTGCAATCACTAGAGCGTATTTTAATCCATTGAATGCTTTCAAACAAGAATCATCAAAATGAAATGGACAATCTTTTTGAAGTAAGAAGCACAATGGTCTAGAAATGTGAGAGAAGTTCCTAATGTGTGAAGCAATTTCGACTAAGTGTAAAAATTAACTTCTTACCCATTTAACATGGATCGGAAGAGGTAACTTTTCAACTACCTCCACATTTTCCTATCAACTTCTATTCCTTTTGATGAGACCTTGTGACCCAAAACAATTCCTTCTCTCACCATGAAATGACATTTTTTCCAATTGAGCACTAAATTAGTTTCTACACACCTCGTTAATACTTTGGATAAATTTTCAAGACAATCATCAAATGAGCTACCAAAAACACTAAAGCCATCCATGAAAATCTCTATGCTCTTCTCAACCATGTCATGAAAAATTTTCAAACATACAACACTGAAATGTACTTGGAGCATTGCAAAGTCCAAAAGGCATTCTTCTATATGCAAAGGTACCAAATGGGCATGTGAAAGTTGTTTTATCTTATACACATCTAGAGAAATAACAATTTGAAGATATCCGAAATAATCATCAAGAAAACAATAATATGCAAAACTGGCCAATCTCTCAAGCATTTGATCAATAAAAGGCAAGGAAAAATGATCCTTTCGGGTGGCTTCATTCAACTTTCAAAAATCGATTCTTTATGGCTGAAAAAAAAAACCCTCTTTGAGGAGAGCTCATTGGTTTCACATATGAGTATGGCAATACCACACTTTTTAGAAGACTTGATGTGAAGTACTGAGACAGCTGTCTCTGTCTCTTGCCGACATTTGATGGATCCCTACTCGAGTAATCTTAAGAACCTCCTTTTATTGCTGATTTAAAGTAGGATTCAATCTCCTTTGAGGTTGCCCTACCGGTTTATTCCCTTCATTCATCAAAATAAGAGACAGTTCTATATGCAAGGTTTATTCCTTTATATCATCAATTGACCAACACATCTAGATGTGTATAAGAGATTGGGTACACCTCTAGAAGTGTATAAGAGAGCAAGACTTTTCGGGAAATGATTAAGTGCTGAATCTGATATTTCACCAAGATATGCATACATTAAGTGAGTAGGAAGGGGTTGTAGCCCCAAATGCGGGTTCGTTTGTCACGCCCAAAAACAGATCAGAACACGCCGCGCTAATGGTACACTGCCCAAAGCATAATTGTATCCATAACACACAGGCAATGTAAACTTAAGCGACAGCATGTAAGGCAGCATATACCTATTTAGAATCATGTAAAATTTGATATCTGTTTTAGTGCATTGTTATGTGTGAGAATCACTCTCATAAATCAATAATGCTTTATGTGTAATATGTTTTCTTTGTTCTATTTGAAGAGCTTTTATGCTGTCTCTTATACACATCTAGATGTGTATAAGAGACAGGGTACCATAGGGTCCAGGGATACGTGGGACGAGTCCTACTAGTCCGACTCGGAGGTCAAGTTATCCCATCACAAGACCCCGTAGTCAAATAGTTCATAATAAACATAGCAATCACCATGGCGTCCCATGGATGACTATAGAACCGGTTCTCCCCAAATCAAACATTTCCAAAAACATCCAAAACCTTCTACCTATGTCACCTATGAGCACAAAACAATCCTTTATTTTCTGAATTCATATCAAAATTATCATGTTTTGCCATATCAATTGATTAACATAAAATAATTGGTATGCGATTTCTTATGTAATAATTCCTGTCTCTTAAAAGACGCATTTAAACATGTATAACAGACTAGTTTCCATCCAAACATATTTCGAAAGTCGTTAAACAAAATACAAGTGGAAGAGGGTCCAAGTGACACCATTCCAAACCCTTTAGAGCAATGCAGAATGCTATTATCCTTAGGAACTAGGAAAGCGAAAACGACGCGAAACGATAGAAAACGACACCAACAGCTCTTTGGTCAAAAATGACCTTTCACAATTTCCGACCAACTTCTACATCTAAAACCTACCAAAACACTTAGTTAACCCCTCAAATTCAGACATACCTAGATTAGGAGATAATAAGCCTGGTTTTCCAAAAACCGTAAAACTTCGCCTCCCTAGGCTATAAGTAGGTTATCCTCCCGCCAACAAAATCCAATTCCAAGGTATTCAAGGGACCTTGGTCTTATACACATCTAGATGTGTATAAGAGACAGATCATATACATAAACGGAAAGATTCACCTGAGCAATAGCCGGACTAGGTCAATAGCATCCCACAACAAAGGAAAACACCTAAAACCATCAAAAGATCATTAAAGACCCTTCAAACATAACCAATTATCCAAATTATCCTAGTTGCGCCAAACTTCCGCTTACTTACAAAATGAAGGGAAATCAATTCCACTTGGTTTCAAGTCGTCAATTCCTATCCAAACTAACCTTAAAACACTCTTAAAACATCATTATATGCATAGACATAAGCATTCATAGCATAACACTCTAGGGCCACATATGGAAGACAAAACCCCAACTCATAATCTTAAAATATGTAATCTAACCATGGAAAGTTGTTAAAAATCAACCCCAATCACTTCCCAACCTCCAAAACACTAAAAACAACCCATAACATACATAAATCATAACATATAAGGCTGCAAAGAGGGTTTTTTTTTTCAGCCATAAAGAATCCTACAAGACTTGAAATTAAAGCTTGGATCATAAAGCCTATAAGCCATAAAGTGCTAAAATACATAAAATCTTACCTTCCAAGTGATTTATAATTGATGTCCAAGAAAATTTTGGGGGAAAATGAGGAAGAGAAGTTCGGCCAGCAGCTATTGATCAAATGAGGAAGAAACAAAGCAAGAAGAAGACTAAAAAGGATTCCAAAGTTGACCCAAATAGTTCCCCATTTGACCAAATAAGTCTCCAAGTTGACTATTTAACCCAAAAACTAATTTTTGCTACTAAATTATCATTTTTTTCTGAATAATTCAGCCATCATACAACACTCACACACCACAATGCACTAATTACACTTAGTCCAATTTTTGACCCGCTTCTACGGAACCGAAATCGCAAATCAAAAATTTGCCGAATTGAAAACATTGTGGCTGTCTCTTAGTTTAGGTTAGAATATCTCCTGTCAGCATGTAAACGTCATCTAGATGTGTATCCTCCAAAGCAATAGCAGTCTGGAAATAACATCGTTGGTTGAGACCCCCTTTAGGGCGTCATGTTTTTGGACCCATTGCCAGGAATCAAAAATTGAGGGAAGTTTTAATGAATTAAAAACATTGAATGTAACAATTTCATCATTTATTCAAAATTCTAACTTTCCTTCTTGAACATCAATAACTGCACGGCCGGTACAAGGAAAGGTCTCCAAGAATGATTGTCAATTCATGTCTTCCATTTCAAGCACAATGAAATCGGCCGGGAGATAAAGGTTGTCAATTTTCACAATTACATCTTCAATTATCCCTTTTGGAAACTTTATGCTTCGATCCGCAAGTTGCAATGAGACACTTGTTGGCTTCAATTGACCTCCATTTAGCTTCTTAAATACCCCTTATACACATCTAGATGTGTATAAGAGACAGGTTCTATCATCAACCAAAGGACTTGTTTCATGAACTTGGCATAGGTAGGCATGTTTTCAAGTGCCTCCATGAAAGGGATGTTGATCTCTTGCTTTTTGAAAATCTCTAAAAATTTCTTGAATTTCTTTGCTATTTCTTCATCCCTTAGCCTTTGAGGGAATGGCACATTGACATGCTTGGCTCATGATGCTTAGGATCCTTGCCTTCATTGCTTTGTGAGTTGGGCATGATAGACTCATTCATCATTTTGTCTTGCCCAATTGAAGACTTTCATTTTTCTCTGTCTTCATCCTCAACCCTTTCTTGTTCTCCATTCTTTAGTGAATTTCTCCCAACTCTTTCTTCCAACTCTTTACCACTCCTAAGGATAATAGCCTTGCATTGCTCTATAGGGTTTGGAATGGTGTCACTTGGAAGCACTCCTAACGGCCTCTCATTGTTCAACCTTGCCAATTGTCCCAATTGAAGCTCCAAATTTTTTGTTGAAGCCTTCAAATTCTCATAATCTTTTTTATGCTCATCTAGATGTGTATTTTGTTTAAGTTATCTCGGACCACATTTGGATGGTACATGGGTTGGGAAGAATTTGCATAATGAAAAGGAGGTCTTTGTAGTTGTGTATGAAAAGAAGGATTGGGGAAATTTTGATATGAGTCCAATTGGACATTTCTTTGATGTGGTGGTTGATAAGGTCTAGATGAGGAATTCGGGGCTTGAGTGTGTTGGGACCCCAAGGTGGGGGATTTGGTTGGTAAGGAGGGTTGGATTGGTTGTTGGTATTACTCCATGAGAAATTTGGGTGATTGTCCAAGACGGATGTCTCTTAGAGACAGAGCATATGCTCCGGAGTAGAGGCTTTGAAATGATGATTGATAGTCACATAATTGACTTGCTCATTAGCCCTATATGGCATTTCACAATTCCCATTGGCATGGACGCTCCACAAAAATCACATGTCATACTTGGTTGAGTTGGAGATGATGGCTAGGGAGAAGTCATAGCATTCACACTACTAGGTTTCCCTAGATTCTCCAACGCCTTTGCCATGTTATTCATCACATTCATGAACATGCTTTATTGAGCTAAATGGGCGTCTTGCATGTTTAGATTCAACGTTCCACTACTTGCATTTGCTTGATTAGCTTGATGGATTGGTTCACCGGTGGAGCCTGTCTCTGTGATGGTATATGCCATCCTATCTAGATGTGTCTTGAACTTCATCTAGAGTCTTGTATGAGATAGAACCATCGGCGGATACATCTACGATGGGTTTCGTTTCTTGAAGTAGACCATTATAGAA
This sequence comes from Cinchona pubescens, assembly GCA_025175665.1. NCBI lineage: Eukaryota > Viridiplantae > Streptophyta > Magnoliopsida > Gentianales > Rubiaceae > Cinchona > Cinchona pubescens. The sequence goes on along the minus strand of JANKKI010000346.1, from coordinate 180,093 downwards.
CATTTGAACTTGAAGCCACAAAGGAATGGCGTGATGTGGGCATTTTCTTAGCAACTCTTTGAATCTTTCCCAAGCTTCTCCAAGGCTTTCACCAATATCTTGTTTGAACGATGTAATCTCATTCCTTAATTTAACGGTTCTTGTGGGAGGAAAGTACTTCACCAAGAACTCTTGAGCAAGTTAGTTCCAAGTGGTGAATGTTCCTTGGGCAAGGGATTGCAACCACAACTTCGCCTATCACAAAGAGAAAAAGGAAACACCCTCATCTGAACACAACTCGGGTGTACTCAATTAAACTTGAATGTGTCCAATACTTCTTCAAAATTCATGAGGTGGGAGTAAGGGTCCTACATAATAGATGTGTATAAGAGACAGCTTTAAGATTAATGTTGATAGTGCATCAAGGAATTAGGCAGGTTTGATTTCAAAATTGTTGGCTTGCACGGCATCCGTGCAATGCTTGAGTTTGCCCCATCAAAATTAGGTAAAGCATACTCCTCAATGGCCTTCCATTCCCATTCATGTCATTTCCGTTCCTATAGCCACCTATTCCATTATTTCCACCTGCCTCATCTTCGTTCTCCATATTCACATTCCCTTGATTAGCATTAGCATGTGTCATTTCTATCCTTTCTTGCTCTTATTGCACCCTTCTCAATCTTCGAATTTGTCTTACTCCATATTCCTTTCCTTGTCTAAGCAAATGAATGGCTCTTGAGCTCCTCTTACCATGCACTACACAAAACCAAAATAATCAATTGAAGTTCCAAGTCAATTCCACAAGACAACCAAATCAAAAATAAAAATCAACAAAATTAAAACTAAATTAACTAAACTAAAGTGCTTAATCTACACGACCTATAAAGCTCTTGATATTGCCAAAAATCGAAGACAATCCCCGGTAACGGCACCAAAAACTTGATACCTATTAACCATTTACACCTAGTTATAAATTTATAAAATACCTAAATCCTACTACTAACTAGGAGACATCCCGCAAGTAAATGGTTGTCAACTAGTGGCAAAGGGAAGTAGGGATCGTTCCCACAAGGATTGTCGGATGCTATTACCAAGGTTTAAAGGTATTTGTGTAGTTAAGCTAAATCAATTGGTTGATGATAGAACTATTCTAATAAAAACTATAATTTAAATTCTAACCTAATTTAATCTAATTAAGACTAAAATTTAGAATCAAGAGAATGAATCTTAACTACAAAAGACTAAAGAAGAAAGAAAAATTTAATACTAAAAGCATTCATTTCTAAAGTAAAATTTCATAAAGATAAACTAGGAAATTAAATATTTTTGGATGTTTCGATAGTACTGACAAGAAACCCACTAAGAATTGACTAGAAATTAAAGCTAGAAATTAAAAATTCTTAAATAGAAAGCAAGAAATTAATAAGAACCTAATTTTCCTAAAACCCTAATTTGAAAGCAAAGAAATTTTTACTAAAATGGATAAGAAAGCAATTAAAAATTATAGATACTTGAATGTCTCGAGAAACCCACTACGATTATCTAAGAAAAATTTAGACTAGATTTAGAAAGCTTAAAGAACATCATTAGAAACCCTAAGATTTTCAAAATGTCTCTTATACACATCTAGATGTGTATAAGAGACAGGTCAAGTAGAAAGTTTTAGATAAGTATAGAGTTTTAGATAATTCTAGATAGATAGGTTCTTTTCCAAGTGACACCATTCCAAACCCTATAGAGCAATGCAAGGCTATTATCCTTAGGAGTGGTAAAGAGTTGGAAGAAAGAGTTGATGTGTATAATTCACTAAAGAATGGCAGAAGGTTTGCTTGAAAGGGTTGAGGATGAAGACAGAGAAGAAGGAAGGATCTCTTTCTAGTGTGACAATTGGATAGGTGAGAGTTCTTTGGTTAATCCATTGGAGCATCCTAATTTGCAGCTTCTAACTTTCTCTTATACACTGCATAATATTAACACCATTAAGCACTTAATTAAACTTAAAATTTAACACAAAATTATCATAATTAATTCAAAAATGAAAATACAAATACATATGAAAGAAATTAACTAAAATATTCAATTACTTATCTAATTTCGAAATTTAAACTATCAAAATGCTATAATTTAGAGGAAAATAACTCTAGTTTACTAGAGTTATCAGCCAACTACCTTAAGTAACCATCATCACCAATCTCTCAATATGCCGAAGTAATTGGGAGTATAAAATGTGAAGAAATCCTTCCTTGTAGTCACACGGATGTGCACTATTGTCGACCACACAATTTGATTCATCACTGCAATATTGATCATATTTTCAACTCGACAATTACAAAATTTTCTTTAGTAGTGATAGCTACACAATCTAGGGAAACCTAGTAGTGTGAATGCTATGACTTCTTCTCCAGCCTTTGCAAAACCTCTTGATGTGTCCACTCCTGTGAGAATGATAACACTCAAGATTCTTGTACCGTAATTTCGATTTGCCTCTACTCTTGGCTATGCTAGATTCTTCCTTATCTCTATTTCTACCTCTCTCTCGATTTTCCATAATTAACATTTCGAACTATGAAGTCGGTACTTCTTGAGTTCTTCATGTCACCTTTTCACTCAAGATCGCCTTTTTCACATAACTCAAGGTCACAGCACCACCAGGAGCAAAATTGGTCAACATGACACAGATAGTCTCCCAAGAATCGTAGAGAATTTAGCAATCAAAGTACCAGGATCTCATCCTCAAATCTGACAGCTGTGGCTAACAGCTAGTCAAAAACACTATCACGTCGATAGAAATAGAATATCCTTCTTTGTACTTCAAATTCATAGCCTTTTTTTCAAATGCAGCTTTTTGATGTTGAAAAGTAGGTACAAAATCAGGATGCTAGGACATCCTCAAATAAGCACAAGCAATACAATCTAGTTTAGCTAATACCTTTGCTAGTCTAGGCAAAGTTACATGATCAAAAGAATTTGAACATTCCAAGTCTAATGCTGTATTTGCTAAATAATCAGCAAGTGAATTGGCTTCTCAAAAAATATTATTTATTGTGTAGTTGAAGTTTTGAAGGACTTGCTGCATTTGCCAAATGATTGTACAGATTTTTCGGGGTGCATTGCTACCACTAGTTACAAACCGTAGTAGAACTTTGGAGTCAACCTCAATTTGGAGCTGATAAATCAATAATTCCTTTGCAAATTTAGTGGCTAGACCATTAAAGAATGCAATTAATTCAGCATGAAAGTTTTGTAACGTACCCATAGCAATAGGAAAGAGCTTATATGATTCTCCAGTTGCATCTCAAATAACTCCACTACCTGATGATAGACCTATATTACCCCTTGATGCACTATCAACATTAATCTTAAAGTTTATGAAGGAGGAGGTAACCATCTAACCAAAGTAGGCCTTTCCTAGCCAAAGTAGAAATCCTTGTTGTAGGAAAGGTTTTAGAGACAATTGAGGGTTCATGAAGAACACTTGCAACAATGGATGAAGGTGCAGAAGAGTTTCCCATCAAATTTGGCATTATTCTTAGCCTTCCAAATCTGCTAAGTAACTAAGAATGGAATGATTTTCAGATGGCAAGGTTTGTCTTCAAGAATCCAGCTATTCCATTCTACACTATTCATGAAGGAAATATTCTCAAAGCTGAAGTAATGAAGACATACCTTGCCATACTGCCTTTGCCAACAAACAGTCAAAGTAAAAGCTACTCTAAAAAAATTTTTGAATTAAAAAAGCAACACTTTGAAGCCCTGAAAAAACCTTTTGCCTTTGCCACTAAATCCAAAGGGAGAATATTTTTTTAAAAGCCTCCACATAAACACTGAAATCTTGAGTGGCAACCTCTTGTCCCAATTAATGGATCTTATAAGCAAGCTTGGATTAGGTTCTCTAATAGTCTCCAATGCTAATGAAAGTAAGAACTAACCATTTGCAATTGGCCTATACAACCAACATATAATTGCCAATGAAAATATTAGCATTCAAGTTATAGGTTCTCTCAGAAACATTAAAGGAAGGACGAAGTACTTGAATTATCACTAGATTCCAAGAAATACTATTTGTAAGCCTGATAGATAGAAAGAGAAGGCAAATTAGGATGCTCCAATGGATTAACCAAAGAACTCTCACCTATCCAATTGTCACACTAGAAAGAGATACTCCCTTCTTTCAAAAGATAATGAGAATGTTCACAAAGGTGCTGAAAGAAATCAACATCCGTTTACAAACTGATGAATCAGTCACCTTCTTTGTACAACAAGCAGGACGGATATGCCAATGCAAATAATGAGAGTGCATAAAAGCTGACAACAAGGAATACCTAGCTAGAAAAAACCACAACATCTTGAAGGAGAAATTTGTGACCAAGTCTCGTAAATTGTAAACTTGAACCATTGTATTATTTCCTAAATTTGATGCATACAAAGACTCAATTAGAATAGGGTTCTATTACGTTTGTCACTGGCAATGTGATTCAAAACATTATCATCTACCCACTATCAAATGAAGCAACAAAACCATGTTGTGCTCAAAAGCCCAATCCGAATCAGTATAACCCTGCTCTGACACCAATTGCTAGGAACAAATGGGAATAATACAAGCGGAATAATCACCCAGGAAATTTTTTCGACCACTTGAATAAATCGTAAGACAGACACATGCAGTAAAGAAATCAACAGATAAAATCAATAAGCACAAGACACACAGGATTTATTCAATGGTTGAAAATATGATCAATGTGAAGAGCTGTCTCTTGAGAACTAGTTTAGAAAATGTGTCACTACCAGTGGATCAATGAGCACAGCAAAACCAGTTTCCAATAAACACTTAGAACTCAAAAATGCCCATACTCACTACCAAAAGTGAAATAATCAAAGCAGTAGTACAAAATAACCCAAATCACAGGTATAAAAGCCAAACACTAGACAAGAAAAATAACAATACGACCTTACAGAATGTAGCCCATATAGCCAGGAATATTATACTGAAATCTCACTACAAACAGAGGAAAATTCACCTTTAGATCGAAACACGAACCTGCTGATTTTTTTCCTCTAACGTTGATAGTGTCGCTACTTCTGCTCACAAGAAAACATTTGCTTAATTTCCTTGTCCCACGTCTGACATAAATTTATCTCCAATAGTTTAGTCAAAATTTTTTTTTTTTCTTTTTCCAAATGGAATTCTTAAGGGTGGTTTCCCTTCTCTTCTAGTTCTTTAAATTGCAGTTATATTTCATTCAAATGTTTATCAGAGAAAAAAAATTGTTCATGGCCATACTTTCATGGATAATTAACTCCTAAGTTGATGTCATTAGAGGACAATGAGAGTTAACTTAGTGTTGCCAAATAGTGATGAATTAAAAGAAGTGATTTATTTCCTTACCTCTAATAGTGTACACTGGAATAGATGGTATAAGAGGATGTTTTACAAGATGCTGTCTTCATATTCAGAGACAGAGCTTGAGGTGCAAGGTATAATTGAATTCTTTCAAGGCCAAGCTTTACCTAAAGCTATCATTACCTATACTCTTATTTGTCTAATTCTAAGACTGAAAATGCTCCAACCTTTAGTGAATTTAGGCCTACTAGCCTTCGTAATTTTGCCAATAAGATTTTTTTGAAAATGGCTAATATGCTAAGAGTTTTCTTTCCTAAGCTTATATCAAAAGAACAAAGTGTATTTGTGTTGGGAAGGAATATTTCTGATAATATATTGCTTGTTGAGGGAAAGTCACAACACTAATTCTGTCTCTGATCACATCAGATGTGTATAAGTAGACAGAACATTCTCCTCAACATTGAGGTATAAGAGAAGCGTTTGTATACATCTGTTAGAGCGTGGTCATCATGAATGTACTATAACATCTTTTGATGGATAGGTGAGAGTTCTTTGGTTAATCCATTGGCTGTCTCTTATACACATCTAGATGTGTATAAGAGACTTAATCTAACATCAGTCCTTATGTAAATCTTATACATTTATTCATAAGTTGTGAATATGAGATATTAAATCTGTAATTTATATCATTTATAAATATTTAAAGTTCCTAGTGAAGGTTACTCAATTTGGCACAGTTACCCTTAGAAGTTAATATTGTGACTTTTCCTCAACGTGACATGAGCTTTTTACAAGTGAGGATGATCAAGTCTCATATAATTTCTATGAGTCGAGGGAATTGAAACGATAGACGAATGCTAAAATAATATGGTAAACTAGACCAACGCATATTGGATTCCATGGGATTTAGAATTACTTGTCAATGATCCAATGTTGTCATGATGGTTTGGACTAGTCCTTTGACATATAGTATTATGAACATCTCATGCTTGAATATATGATGTTCATGGTTTACAATATTATACCAATTTAGGATGTATATTAATGTATGAAGGAAAGAATTTTCGAGTTATGTATACGTGCTAAAATACACACATATCATATAAGAGATTGTACATCGCAAATTGCTTGATAAGGAAACCATGGCCAAGATCGAGATTGGATACCAAAACGGAAGAATCTATCAATCTTTAGAAAATATTTTAGGACTGTTAGGCTTTGTTTCGGAAGAAGTTCTAATCGATTAAAAATCTTCAAGTGTTTATTGGAAACTGGTTTTGCTGTGCTCATTCTGTCTCTTATACATATCTAGACAGGTATAAGAGACAGAGGTTACTGAGATTTCTGACATCATTTTTACTTATCAAATGAGTTGATAACCTAGTTGGTCTACACAAAAGGTGTGATGATCAATTGACTTCAACCTAGTAGACGAAAATGCAATAGTTATTCAGTGTGTATTGTGTTATTCGATCTAGATGTGTATAAGAGAATAGCATATTGCATCTGTCTCTTATACATATGAGATGTGTATGAGAGACAGATTAATTAAAATAATTTAAAATGTAATAATCCATGCAAAAGTATTTTGTATAAAATTACTATTATAGTCGTGTTTAAATAAAGTAGAAACTCGGACCTAAAGTATAATTATATGGGGATTAAAAATGTATATGTGCTGGTCTAATTAATTTAAAAAAATTCATGGTTAGTTATTAAAAACATGAGGACACAGTATTAACCCAAAGAGAAAAATTAGAGTTTTTGGTTTAACTGTACTAAACTAAATTTTACTAAACCTAATTTGCTTTAAGTGGTCTACAAATACCCACCTAAACTCCCCAAGAAGAGTAAAATATCTCCCAGAACTTCCACATGTTAATTACTCACATAAGGGTCGAATAGATCACTTTTTTCCAACTCAAATGGGATATTTGGAAAATTCTTTTTGGCTAAATTGGCCGCATCCTTCAATCCAAGCTTGTGGACCTCTTAGTAAAGAATCATGTTGTTCGCGAAGGCACTAGATAGAGAAAGTTGTTCCAACTTTGAAGATAGCAACAAGTTCTCCTTCTATAATACCTCATATTTAGCCTGTCTCTTATACACATCTAGATGTGTAGCTTTTCAGCCTCAGTTTGAAGATGTTCTACGTCTGCACGAGGTAGAACATCAAGTCCCTAAGCTTGACCCAAAATCTTCTTTAGCTTTTTCACCTCAAGCTGATGCCGCTAGTCCAACTCCTCCTCGAGCTTGTTGGGAAGATTCTTGTTATCTCTTCATCTTCTCCTCAAGCGTGATGAGCTTACTCGCCTCTCGAAGACTCCTAGTCGCCTCGGTTGCTTTATCTTCATCTCTTCCATATTGGCCACTACTGAATCGGCAACCATGCAAGTATCGGCCAGGTAGCAAACTAAGAAATGAGTAGCTGACGCAGAAGAGACACTGCTCATGGTTGCTTGGGCGCATAGGTTGTTGTGGAAATAATTCTTCAAATACTCGCCTTTTTTGGACGGACTATTTGATTAAATCTTAGAATCAATTGCTCCAACTCGGTATCTTGAGCCTTGGGATGATGAGTAAATGTAGCTAAGGACGTATGACTCTGATACAGAACTTGAAAAAGTGCTCTTTCTTTTTTGAGGAAGAATCATAGCAATTTGGGATTACGTGGATTGCGAGGTGGTTACTATTACAGTAGGCGAAGAGCAACTTGTCACTACAAAAGAAGATTGCTCACAGGTAACTGCTATAGCCTGGCTCATAGGGGATGGAATTTGAGGCATGGGGGGCAATGAAGAGACCGCCACAACAGGCACACCCACTCTCCTATCGGACCCATAGATGTTCGTTCCAAGGGACAACTTGAAGAGGGCAGGGTTCCAGTGTAAAGAAGGAACTTTTCCATAATGACCTCCTTGTTGAGAATCCCTTAATAGTGAGAAAGAATGGTTCTTGTAGTATAATTTTCTCTTTTGAAAAGAAGGAGAAAATAGCCTATCAGAGTGGAGAAAACTTAAAATGCTAAGCCAGGTCCAGATGTATACAAACGAATCTGAATATCAGAGGTATCATCTTTAAAGGACCTTTTGGCAAGACGGGAAGTTGAAGCAAAAAAGAGGACACAGAATGGAGACAAGTTTTTGCTTTCTTGGGGACTTGTGCGAAATAAATACAGGTCCTGGGTTGGGGATTTTGGAAGGCAAGTGCTTAGAAGTATACCTGGTTAGCTCCACAAAGGGACTTCCGAAGGCTGAGCTATCCTTCATAAGTACGGGATAGAGTACAAAATTTAGATCAGAACTAACTAAAGTACACAGGGTTGGGAATTTTGGAAGGCAAGTGCTCAGAAGTATACCTATTTAGCTCCATAGAGGAGGTTAGAGAATTGAGCTATCCAAATTAGATGTGTATAAGAGATAGGCCCAAAGTCCTAATCATAAATTGGGAACTTGTGTCTATAGATACTATGTATTAGATAGCACAAAAGAAGAGCCTCATTTTGAGGTTAATTGACAGAGATACAGCAAAAGTAAAAAGGAACAAGAAATCTAAGTAATGTCAAGCCTATCCAAGGCCATTCAACAATATGTTACAATACAAAGCCTACAGACTATATTCATCCTCATCTCTCTTTGTTCTTCTTATACTTTCATAGATGTTATACCTCAGTAATCATAGCAATTAAGAACTTGAATGGTTCTGTAGTATCATCTTTGGCCTTTCATTTTCCACGTTGGAAAAATGATGAACAAAACTTCACGCAAGAAAGATTGATCTTCAGGAATGGTACTCCAAAACCAGTAGCAATTTCTTTGGTTTCATGGTAGTTTCCTCCAGTTAGTTTATATAAACTTAATACTGATAGGATGTCAATTATTTATCCTTGACAACATCTATTGTTGACATCTTGGATTTATCTATTATACACATCTCGATTTTAAACATTTTACTCTTCTTACATACAATAAACTAATATGCTAAAACAATGGCTGTGCTAAAAGAGAAAGTTCTCTAATACAGAAAGATTGTCAATATCATAGTTAAAATGGATTCACAATTTTAGTGTAGATCATGATTTGGATAAAAGGAAGTGGAGGATTATCTTTAAATTCAACAATGTTTCACAGTCTTCAGACAACTGAATGCAACTGTTCAACATATGTTTAGAGAGAGAAATCAATTGGCTGACTTTTTAGCTAATTTAGGTTGTGATTTGCATGGGAATCTTGTATTTGATAAAAATTGTTGGCCTAAATTAGTCATGGGTTTTGCTCATCCAGATAGGATGGGTAATTCTCAGGTTAGAATTCAACACTAGAGGAACAAGTAATCTATGCTTATATTCTTTGAAACCCTCATATGGTTACCCTTCTTATGTTCTTTTGTTACTCAAGAGTTCTCTTCATTCATTAATTAAAGAGAGTAAGCCATTTTTTAACCATATTTCGTGGTTTTTCCACTTTGTTTTAGAATTAGTTTGGACCATTAATGAAACATTTTTATGTTCGAAACTAGAGAGGAAGAGAAAAAATAGTAGAAGAGAGCTCTTCAGGTGAAGTCGTCACTCACAAACATAAGATAACAACTTCACGTACATTTTCATGGGAAATTCTCAGGTGGACCGAATATATATTAGGTGACATGGACCCCTTGATTCTAATTTATTCATATCACTCCAGTCTATTAAAATAATTATCTTCTCTAAGAGTAATGTGGATGAATTAGAATCAAGAGATTTATGACACTTCCTATTGATTCAATCTATCTAAAAAAATTTCTATTTTCATATGTTGGATTGGTTAATAGAAAAATGGGTAAAATAAATAAAATTATGACTCTGGTTATCTAAATTCTAGAACTAGAGTAGTCATGCAATTTTAAGTCCTTGTGTAAATGAAGGTCTATGTGCACAGTTTGTGCATATAGAGAACGGGCTTGTTGCTCCCACTATCTTTTGCCACTGTCGAGAACTTCCGTGTAAGAGATGACTGGATTTTAACGAAAGGATCTTTTTTTAGAGCAAAAATACACCTTGTAGAGGTGTTTATTTTACATAGTTGTACCAGAATGATTTGTGCGCATATGCGTCTTTTCACAATGTTTGGCGTTCACAATGTCGCATTGAAAAATTATCATGTGCCCAATATTTTTGATGATTGGTATACAATGTGTATATATCACATAAAAATTCTCACTTAGTGAGATTCCCATAGTAGAGAAAACAAGCTCTTTCTATGTGCACACTCAACAATCACTAGCTACATACATGCATGTATAACATGAACCACCCACTGAAAATAGGAAAATACTTACATAGACCCGATTTTTGGCCTCACCTGTAGACCCTGCGGTCAAGATTAAATCTTATAGAATCTTGCTTACATCAACTTATGTCATAGATTCCATAACATTTAATCAACACCATAAGGTCTACAAGTGGGGTCAAAGACTAGATCTACCTAAGTAGACTCCCGAAAATATTGTCACATAATGTAAACTTTTGGATGCCATGTTGTATACATTGTGAAAAGACATATATGCCCACAAATCATTCTAGTATAACTATATCAAATGAAAATTTTAATCGATCTTTCTTCAACCACGAAAATGATTCTTTCTACATTCAACTCAGTCATACTCTCGAGCACACAAGCCTTATTAGCTGCAAAAGTAATTGGTGAGACAATTCAAGGCCAAGCATTGACCCCGTGTCACCCATACATACCTTTTGGAATTTTACCAAGGTACATCAAACGTGTTTTGTGAGATTTGTTTTCAAAGTAAAAATAATCAAGTGTTTCGGATCTTATGTGGCAATGGAGATGATATCTTTTAGGAGAGTTATCGCCTATGAGCCAGGCCTGTCTCTTATACACATCTAGATGTGTATAGAGTCATTACATCTAGATGTGTATAAGAGACAGAACTTAATATCTCTGTAATCTATATACACAATATCCCTTTGTTTTTGAAGAGATGTTTATCAAAGAAGGGAATAAGTTGGCTTACTAATCTTTTCAATAAAATATTGAAGAGTAGAAAGATAATAACCAATGGACGAAGAGTACTCTCATACCCATATTCAAAAACAAAGGGATATACAAAATTGTGCGAATTACAGAGATATTAAGTTAATGAGCCATACGATTAAACTTTGGGATAAGGTGATAGAAAGAAGGTTAAGAAACGAGACTAAGGTTTCAAATAATCAGTTTGGTTTCATGCCAGGGAGATCGACTACTGAAACCTACCTTATGTGTCGTCAGCTTAACCTATCGAGAGATATCGTAATAAGAAAAAGGATTTATATATTTTTATTAATCTTGAAAAGGCATACGATAAGAGTTCCTAGAGAAATTATATAGACAGTTTTAGAAAAAGATAAGCTAGAGTAGCACATATAAAATCAATAAAAAAGGTGTATGGGGATGCGGTTACATGTGTGAGAACACTAGAAGGGTTGACACGAGATTTTCCTATAAATATTGGTTTACACCAAGATTCAACTCTAAATCCTTATTTATTCACATTGGTCATAGATGATCTTACAAGGCACATGTAGGAGGAAATACCATGGTGCATGTTATTTACAGATGACATTGGTTTAGTTGATGAAACAAAAGATGGGGTTAATGCTAAACTCGAGATCTGGAGAGAAACACTTGAGACAAAAGGATTTAGAATTAGTAAATTAAAGATAAAATATATAGAATTTAAATTTAGTAAAGGATTACGTAGAAATAAAATAGAGGTTAGTATTGGAAATCAAGAGATACCCATAATTGAAAATTTTTAAGTATTTAGGATTAGTTCTTCTGAGTGATGGTGGTATAATCGAAATGTTACACATCGGATACAAGTGGGTTGGACTAAATGAAGAATGGCATCGGGAATATTATGCAACCACAAAATTCCTTTACGACTTAAGAATAAATTTTATAGAACGGCAATTAGGCCAGCGATACTTTATGGGTCTGAATGTTAGGCAGTGAATTACACACATGAGCAAAAGATGATAGTAGCAGAAATGCAAATGTTAAGATGGATGTGTGGGTGCACTAGGATGGACAAAATACGTAATGAGCATATTCGTAAGAAAATTGGAGTAGTATCGATTGATGAGAAAATGAGAGAAACACGATACAAGGTGATTAGGTCATGTGTTAATACGACCAGAAGAAGTGTTTGTCAGGAGCGTAGATTTTAGAGAGAGTAGTCAACATAAGAAGGGTAAGGGGAAGGCCGAAAAATACTTAGTGGGTAACTTGTAAGAAATATATGGTCCATCTAAGAATTGAGGAGGATATGGTTATATTAGAGCACAATGGCGTAGTAGGATTCATGCAACTGACTCTACTTAGTGGGATTAATACTTGGTTTGTTTGCGGATCTTATGTCTTATTTTCTATGCAATCCTTCTATTTCATATTCTAGATGTTTACTACTTTTGCATTGGTTTTATAAGTATTATTATAGCTGAAAATACGTGACAGGTATAGAAGATGTGAGACAGAAAATTAACACAAATAGTGAGACAGAAAATCCTGTGACATAGACAAGTCATCCAAATAGAAGGAAAGTATAGGATGTCACAACCCAATTCTTGGAAAATCTAAAATAGTGTATAAGATACAGGTGCTTGCTGCTATTGATCAGAGGAATTGTCCTTATAGATCCAGAAAATAAGGAACCAAATCCGACGAATATCTAAAATGATGGGATTAGTGATTCGATATGATTTTGTTACGTGAAACGATTTTGATCAAGGGATCCTAAGTTTGTGTTTATAAATCATTTTGCATCTCTCAAATGGAAACGGTCCAAGACACCATGTATTGTACACTATTGTATTAATTTAATTAAACACATCACTCATACAGGTAATGTGGCCAAATTTGAATTAAGAGATTCAAGGCATAATGCCCTGGATAGAATCCATCCAAGAATGCCCAATTCTTATACTTCAATATTCCATTTGTATAAGAGACAGTCAGTTGAGACTTCTTGTTCGGGAGTGTTGCGCACCTGTCTCTTATACACATCTAGATGTGTATAAGATCTAGTCCATAATAAGTAGCATAAACTTTTTGGTCCAGATTCACCCACATCACTATAAAGATGACTCTTTTAATAGAGTAGAATAATATGAGTAAATTTAGACCAAGTCTATACAACCTACTATGATTCTGATCCATCTAAAACTTTCCTCATGTAATACGAGACACAGTATCAAGTATCGGATCTTGTTCTACTAGTTTGCCACAATGTCTCAGTTCGCATTCCAGTTGTGAGATTACGTATGATGTCGGGAAAAAGTGCACTTTTTGAAAATATTGATATCGATTATCGAGCACGACTTAGAAACCTGCAATACAACGAAATGTCAGAACAAAGGTACAACCGAAACGAGTAAGAAAACCTTCAAGCTGAACCCATGGAGCCTTCAACCTATGCAGCAGAGAATGGATTTTAACTATCATCAGTAGAGGCACCTTTAAACGTAAATAACACCAACCCACAACAGTGTCAACCCTTCTAGTGTTCTCACACTGTCTCTTATACACATCTAGATGTGTATAAGAGACAGATTTAACTTGATCCTTTTCCCTTAAACTTCTTTTGTGTATTGGCATTCTTTTTTTTTTTTAGCTGCCTTATACACAAAAGAAGTTTAAGGGAAAAGGACATGTAAGTTGTTTACAATTGAAAAGACAAACCAGAATGTGGGTTTATTGCAACCTTCTTTTCAACTTTCACTCGTTCCTCGAGTTTCTCCACTGGCACATTCATTGCCTTTGACATCTCTTCCATCCCATGCCCACTAAGAGAAAGGAATGATTGAATGAGATCTCCATCCGGAAATTTTTGATTCCACCATTTCGCCATATTGTGGAAGGATCTCCACTGTTCATGGCTCAATCTCTCCCACACCCTGTATTACTTTACGCAAGGTCATCTGCAGCCTCTCCAAGAGAACATACTTCTCACTAGGAAGGAAAATTTCTAAAGATTATGCCAGTTTTCAAATTTATTCTATTTGTGTGCCTATTTCAAAGTGAAATTCCGAAACGAGTTCCAGAAAATTTAAAAAAAAAAAATTGTTGTTGACCGACCTCGCATTCGAGGAATGCGAGGTCAAGAAGACCCTTATCTTCTGCGAGGCCACCATGCTCTCTAGGAGCGTGATTGAGTTTGGTGGGCTCATGAAGGGTGAGCTGCAGAATGCTAAAGAAGCCATTCGCTGGGCTACAGATTACCTTCTCAAAGCCACCGCCCAACCAGCACGCTTTATGTTCTGTACCTTTTCTGGACTTTCATCCTGTGGGGAATGTACATTTTTTGTGTATAAGAGACAATGTGTTTTTTTGAATCTAATGTGTCCAAGACAACTCTTTATAGCTTATCCTCCTTAATTAGGTAGGAAATGCAAACAGGACCATGCTTGTTGGGAGAGGCTCGAGGATATGGACACCCCAAGAAGTGTGTTCAAGGTAGACAAAAACACTCAGAACCGAGGTAGAACAGCAGACTTGCACTGCTTCTTTGGTCTTCAAGAAGTGATGACAAGGGTCCAACATGGTTGTGGGAGAGCTGTTGCTTATAGGTAATTAGATTTTCTGGAACTCGCTGCTTCGGAATACCACTTTAAAATAGGCACAAATAGAAGAGTTGCATGAATCCTACTACGCCATTGTGCTCTAATATAACCATATCCTCCTCAATTCTTAGATGGACCTGTCTCATGGTACCAAATGAAACATCATCAATATAAAATGATAAATTATCCTCCACAGAAATTCATGGGGCATGGAAATTGCCACCCATGCGGCACCATGCATTCCCAATGGAACCAAAAGTCTCACTATCAATAAATATCTACGAAAAAGGAGGTCAATATTACAGTCAAATGCTTACCTTGTAAATAAACAGTGAAATTGATTCCCTAAGATTACCAACTATAATAAAGTCTCCACGAGTTTGTATACAGAGGGTAAGTGTGTGGCAATCTATGTACACATTGTGAATGCAGTTCATGGCCATTGTTTTCACGGATCACAAACTTGTATAATTCAATGTCACTAAGATTATTTACAAGGTAAGCAGCTTCCCATTAAAAGCCTTCAATTATACACAATCTAGATGTGTATAAGAGACAGGCTCATAGCATCAGATGTGTATCTACAGACAGTAAAGCATGTTAGGATCTTATACACAACCATTCAAGAAAGAAATTTAACCGGTCAAACAAAACACAAATGCAGAAAAACAAGTCTTGAACAGTTCCGACTACAGTTAACACATTGCTGTAACAAAAAACAATTTCCTTAATCAGTAACTACACAACTGAAGTCCAACGAATGAAAAACACAAGTAGAATGATGCTTTAATTTAATACCACACTTTAGGTTTAAACGAAGTCAACAAAAACCTTAACTAGTGGCTTGTTTCAATAAAATTCCTAAATGTTTTACACAGAATCTAAAAAAAGAGACAACTGGAATGTCAAATTCATTACTTCAAATTCACTGTTTAGAATACAGATTTACAGTAACGGAACCCAAGTAACAAACCAAGTAGGAATCTAACACCGCTAGAATGTGAAACTTACTTGGGAAAATGAAATGAAAAGAAACCCCTAAATTATTCAAGTCACTGCAATCCTATAGCATGAGAACAGTTACACAACGGTGCTATGAGCAATAATCCTCATCTGTTACATCTAGAACTTCATTCATCAATGTGTAATCTGACCTGTAATTAGAAGTGAGGTTTTAAGATCAGATCAATATTCAACTCTGCAGTATCACTTTGTTCAAACCAAGTTAAGCTCCAAGCATCAATATGCCTATACTGGCATGCCTAAGAAGAGACCAAGTCCACAGAGTTGTAATAGTTGCAACCCCAGTTAATATACTGACATGCTTGCACTGTATTAATGGATGCTGTTAAATTGCTCAGATAGGGAGGAAAAATTGGAGGTTTAACAAAAAGATTAGAAACTAGAGACAGACCAGTAACCTTTAGTAACCAGTACAAACACTATTGATGGGTGTTAAGCTGGTATAAACTCCAATGGTAATATGTAGTTGCCAATAAGAGACATATACTACTATCTATTTTCCCTATCTCTAAATGATCTAGCCTCATACTTTTAAATGAGTCAAGTTACCTCTTTCCGAAGAGAATTAGATGTGTATAAGAGACAGACTTACGTGGCATTTGGAGCAAAGTCGCTAATGAGAAGTGATTCACTCTTATCACTTTAAAACTTATAAGTGAGTAGATCTGTTTTTACTGTCATTTGGTTACTCCAATGAAGTGCTTATATGATAATGACTTCTTATAGAATATCTAGTCGGATGTATAAGAGACAGGAGAACACCAGGTACTTTCATAATCAGCATTCAGCTTTTCAGAACTTCTAAGCTTAAAGAAATTTTGTTGAACTATTCATTCAAAACAAACACATTTTTCAAAAAGTAAAAAAATTTACCATTCTTTACATTTTACATGGAAAAGACTAGTTCCTATACAATTTTCCAGTGTTTGGATGACAAGTGAAAATCCTTTGAAAGATACTTTTTTATGTTTTTCATCTTCCATTTATCAATGAGTTAAAAAGAATTATGGTCAATAAAATATTAATTTTGTTTAAAATTATATTATAAAATAATAGAATTATAAGTTATTTATTTATTGTGGGACCCAGTAAGATAATTTAGAGAAAAAAATTAGATTTAGCAATTGAAGTTATAAAACTAGGTATATGAGGTTGAAGGTCATTATTAAACAATATGGAAAATAACTTGCAGTCAATGTTTTTGTCTACCTATTCACATCTTCTTATTAAAAATTATTTTCTCGTGTTTGAGTGGCAAATGAAGTTTCGAAAATATTTTCAAGAAAATATTGTCAGTCCACCCAGAGGAACCCTACTTCTTCAAGAATCACTCTCTCTACTCAACCTGTAAACATGTGTAGCATAAAATTTACACAATAGTGTCATGTACTAATGAAGGATATGAGAACAAGAAGCAAGGCAAAACATAACAAGGTTGGCTATTAACGCCCAACAATTTACAACAAACTTAATCAAACATGCTACGAGGCTTTCGGCCCATGTATTGGAGCAATAAACAGAGCTTTGACAAGAGATAAACATACAGATAATTACAACTATTGGTACTCTAAATTCCAAATGTCTTTCTGGCCATGCAATATGGCTTCTAAATTATGAAAGTGGCCTCCAGCAAATTTCAAGGACATAAACTAGGTATACGAGCAATGATATTGCCACAGCACATCTTTATTGATAGACAAAACTACCCTCCTAATGATTTCATTTATTTAGTAGACCACTCGGACTTCACCACAAGCCACCATATCCCCACCCATGCTCCACCGTGATTCTCTCTTTTTCAGCACCACAGCCCACCCCATTCCCATCCTCTCCTTCTCCTCTCTTTCCTCGTTTGTATCCCCATCTCTTTCTAACTCCAATTTCACTCACCAACCACACCAATTTGGTGTGGTCATCATCTTAACTACTGCACTTGTCATCATACATCTAGATGAAGCTATTGGGAGGGGATGGGGTGTTGGTGGTGGGGTCCACTAAACAGAATAAATCACTAAGAGGGTAATTTTATCTATCAACAAAAATGTGCTGTGGCAATAAGATTTTTGCAGGCGCACATACTTCTTCATATGAAATATAGTAAAATAGGTTGTCTTTATGAGAGTGTACTTTTGAGTGTTACTTGGGTCCCGTTACTAAATTATGTATTCTTTGCAAATAACTACAATTTTTTCCAATTAGTAAATGCATATTAACACATCTCATCAGGACACTTTCGCATTAAATAAATCTTCATATAAGAAGCATTATAAAAGTGAACCAGAGCAATCTATCAAAAAGGGAATCAAATCTATTTCACTATGAGAAATTACATCACCAACAAACACATGCTTTAGAAGGGGTTCAACAAAGAAGTTNTTGGGAATTCTTCATCTGGCCGTACATATGCAGTACCAACACAGTAACAAACACGGGTATCACCAGAAAAGGAGCAACTAACTATGGAATAAGCATGCTCATGGTTCTCAAGCACAAAAGTATGTATGAACTGAAAAGTCTGGTCATCCATCAACTGGACAGAATGATTTTCCAGATATATTGATTTGCACCAGCTATACTTTATGGTACACATGGCAAATGTCCTGGTCTGCTCCTGATGACAGATGCAATGTGCATGCTCGCCAAGCGAGATGGAGCGAATATGAAGCTTCTGAATGTCATCTATGGTACAAATTGCTAACTCACCTTCTCTTGCAATCGCGAGGCTGTTACAAGGCAGAGTTAGTCAATAAACTTACTAATCATACAAATGCTAAATCTTTCCATGCGCACTTCCAGCTTTTTTGAGAAGGCAAAGGATAGAGGAAGTACTTAAAGAACTGTAATAGAACTAGTATGAATTTAGATGTGTATAAGAGATCAGCTGCAGTTCAGCTCTTGCACAAAATTTTGTTATCTATCTGTATATATTCTCATGGTGTTCCTGTGACATGAGCTGAACTGCAGTTCACATCTGAAGTGTGTACAGCTGTTTTGTGCAAATGGTAGTAATTGTCTCCACATCCGACTAATATTCTATAACAGAAGTCATAAACAGGAAGCACTATCTTTTCACTTTTCAAAAACCATAATAGGACCATTTAGACACTCGGTGATTCTTATATCCCGACATGATTAACTTCTCATTTGCTTATTCCTAAGAAGGCCAGTCCTCCCCAACAATCCACAAACGAGCATTGAAATGTCTACATTCATGCTTCATTAATATGCCCACAACATCCTTTACGAACTACCATAAAACGGGCTTAAAGACTACCAAAACCTGATTACTTTACTAGCAATGAATATTGAAATGATAAGGAAATTGACAAGTGGTTTGGAGCTTCAGCTCACAAGCTTGCACATTAGGACTATGTCACATGGACTCTCCTCTCACCCCAGAGTACCCGTGACCTGCCGTGTTTATTGGGTCCATGTGACATCTAGTCCATATGCTGTCAACTTTCATTGGGTATTTGACTTTTTTACCAAGCCACAAATTATATTGACTTCAACATGGTTGTGACTTCATCACATGAAAGGACCGATACGGTAAGGATGACATGTTAAATATAAGGGAGAAAATATGAGAATTGTTTAAGAGAAAGTGTCATGATAAATTGAGATAAATATGTTTACTAATTGGAAAAAATCTTCTGTTTCTCAGTGCAAAGAAGCCATTCTTTAATATTACACATAAACATTTATTTTTTGAAAAATGAGTTATAAAATAATGTTTTAGGTTGCTTTATGTCATCAAATTACATTACTACTATAGTAACTACACTATCATATACAAGTACACATCTACCCTCGCACCCGCGTCCGACTCTCTTAGAGTGTCCCCGAATGCTGTCTATTTATGAAATTAACGAATCCGACACCTAGACATGTACCCATACCCGACACAAGTATCCGAGTCCGGAGGTAACTTAGCATTAGGATGCAACTAAGATGTAAGTTGACAATAATTGAACAATGTTGACGACACAGATGAAATATCAGAACATAAACCTGTCTGGAAAAGCTTCAGGATTGAAAGGACACACGTGACTGGCTTCTTTCAGAATCACATTGCTGTACAATAGCTTCTTGTTGCTGCTGTAAATTACATTTGCCCTTTCAGAAGCAGCAAAGACATATGTGGCATTCTTTGACGAGAGTGCAAAGCATATTCTTTTCATTGATCCATTAAAAATCTTGCACTGTTCTTCGAAAAAAAGAAAAAGGTTCGGACGCGGGTGCGAGGGTGCATCTCCAAGGGCACTTAACAAGTATGACACCTGACACACCATCCCAACCAAAGTCAAAACAAAACATTAAAGACAAATTAATTACAAATGCTACTGAAACAGACTCTGTAACACACAAAGCAAGCAATACTGGATATATGAATTAGCTGGGCAAAATATTACATAATCAAGCAAGTGGATTTCACTATTATTCAGGGGAAATGTGAAGGAAAAGCATCAATGTAACTTCACACTTTCACATCTATTATAAAAGTCAGACCTGAAGGAATTATTTAAACTTCTTTGTTGAATTGTATCAAAACATAAAGAATGTTAAAGATTTGCAAGACCATATGAAGAAGAAGAAGAAAAAAAAAACATACCAGAATGAAAAATCCTATTAACTTGTATATGCTGGTAGAAAATCAAACTTGATTCCCTTTTTGATAGATTGCTCCTGTCTCTTATACACCTCTAGATTGTATTCAAGAAGCAGAAATATGTGCGCTGAAAGGAGACTAGTAAGTTCATATCAACACCAGTCAAGTATCTGAATCTCTACAATACCAATTTTCACACAAAGTTCATTGATTTCTTAATTTCAAAAATCCAATCTAGTCATAACTCAAATTAGTACACTCTCCTGAGAAACTTCCTCGTCAACATACAGAGAATTATGTCTGTTAAATTTATTACCATCTTTTTTTTTTTCTATAAGAGACAATTACAAGAATTAGAAACGTTGTGTGTTTACTTCTCATCATAGCAGAACTGGTATTTTATTCATAATATTCCCATCAAAGCAAGCTATGATAACCTAAATTGGATTAAGTTGGTCGATCTTTTTCCCCTAATTTTAGGTTAAGGGTGTTATTCAATTATTCATATAAGAGAATCTGTGAAGTTGAGGATTAGAGATGCCTAGTAATTTTTGAAGGTTTCGAGGCACAATGTTTTAGTATGGCTTCTCACGGAAGATCTAAGAGCCAAGTGTACACTGTTTGGGTTGACAAAATAAACTCTAAATATTTATAAGATCCTCCCTAGTTAAGTCATTCCTATCTAGGCTTTTGAAATATAGGGGTCTTGGAGGGTCCTATTAAGATGTGTATAAGAGACAGAAACCATAGAATGCTACAACAGAGGCTGGCCTCCAAAGTTGTAGCAAATGATGGTTTTTGGGTCTGAAAGGTTCAGATTCAGGTATCAATTGCTATTAATGGCTTGTCTTTGGATATTCTCTTAAGTGCATATTTACTGGATTGTTTTTTCAAACATCTAAGTAATACTCAGCATTTATTATTGTACCTAAATATTGTTTGAAAAAGCATTTGCATCTTGCCATCACTTGACAGGATCGCGTAGCAGTTCAAGGCATCAAAGGAATATGGTCACTGAGTTCAGCTACTAATGATTTTCTTTTTCAACTAAATTTTTCTACAAATTGAGTACTTTTGAAACATATTTTACTTTTTGCTCAGATTCTCTTAACTGTGTGCCCACAAATGCATCCAAAGAGATAACTACTTCGCATGTGGTTCCTACAATCAGAAGATAGAAAAATGTGTTTCTTTTTAACTTTTGTCACAGTAAGAACCAAAAAGGGCCACAAACCGTTCTACCTGAAGAACAAACTAGTCATTAATCTTGACAACTGGAGGATAAAAGCCTCTCTAACATGCATAAGAAATTTAGCAGGAAAGCATTATCATTCAAAGTGCAACCAATAAAAGCCATCCGTTTTCAACCTGAGTGGCATTAGTGTGGCAATATTGAGTGAAAACCCAACAGAGCAAACCATTCATGTTGCAATTCTTTGGAGGTAGAGCTGACCAATCTTACTGAATTTGAAGTCACCTGCAGCAATTCATTTGTAATCAAAACTATTCACAGCTGTGACATCTGCATTTTTCTATCTCTGTCTCTTATAACAGATCTGTCTACTATAATAGACCTATCCTAATTCCCCCAAAGTGGGGTTGGTTGCATGAATTCATTGCGCTCTATCCTGAGGATATCTTTAAAAATTTCTAAAGTCACCATATCTTCCTTACAGCTCACCCAAAGATTTTTTTCAGTTTTTTCCCTAAAAATCTACATTGTGTTTAAAGTCAACCCTCCAAATAGTCACCTCTAAATGTCGCCTTAGCACATGCCCAAACCACCCTAAACTTGTTTCTGATCTTTGTAGGACAGGTGCTAAGAAAACTATTAAGGAGGTGTATATGCTGGTATGCTATACATCCTAGCATACCAGCATATACACCTTAATAGATTTTTTACAAGGGGGAAAAAAGAGAACAGAAGAAGAGCAAGAGAAGTATAATGATGGTAAAAAGGACAATTCTAGTAGGAGACATAATGATGACGATCGCATATTTCAGCTATACCTTTTTCTTTTTTTCGAAGAACAGTGCAAGAATTTTTAATGGATCAATGAAAAGAATATGCTTTTGCAAACATTTGCAAATGTTTCCTTTTAAAGTACTACATGCTTCATTCAGCGACAAGGAGATTACAGTTGCAATAGAAATAATGTAACAGTTCTGATCAGCAATATTCCGAGACATACCATCGAGTGAAAAGGAGCATGCTCCCTCAGGCTAATAGGATAGGTAATAATATATTTCATTCAAAACTAACGACTGTCACAAGTAATGGCCTCACAATGACCAAGTCTTCAGCATCAAACAGTTATGAAGTATTTGGGCATCTGTAAGCATATCACAGCCAATAAATTTTTCACACCTAGGGATATTAACACTGAATAAGGAGACACATCATAAAAGAAATACTTCTGCACCCTCCACACCCCTTGTGGGTGGGGACATGGGAGAAAATCAATTGTGCTGATCCCCGGGGGATGTGAATAAGTAACATGCAATAATCCCAATATTCTAGAAACGACAATTTCTGTCCTCCCACTGACCCCACCCCCAAAAAAAAAAAAAAAAGAAAAAAAGAAAGATGTTTACCTTTCTGTTCAAATAGGATACTGTTCTGCCATTATTTAGGTTTTCAAACAGAAATACATGTTTGACTTTTACTGCAGTAATTAACATAGTTCAAATTTTACAAGGGATACAATTTTTCCTGAAGCAAAAGGCTAAAAACCCGGCATGAAATTGAGAAGGCACAGCAAGATAGGGTTTCAGAGACAGGTTAGTGGACCATTTAATTGATTCCAAGTCTGATACTTATTCACTAGAAAAATACCCAGGGAGAAAGACCATAGAGGAAATTTGAAAGCTTCAAATGAAGGCTAAAGACATTAAGCTACAAGTCAAACCGTCATTTCATACAGCATCTGTGTGCTTTCGACATGGACATGATACCAGCGACGAATATAAATATGGTCAGTTCACTGTTATATAACACAGTCGTGAAAGCAGGAAAATAATGAAGTTCAAATCAACAAGAATCTCATTAAAAGCAGCGTTTTAGTACTACACTTATACAGCATTATGGCAATATAAAGTTTGAGCTTCAAGACAAAAACCTGCTGTCTCAGTTTGCTTCAATTCATTCTCAAGATTCATTTTCAAAACACACGTTTCGTTAATGAAGCTATAAACAAGGGTAGTGTCATAAAAATCATTAGTAGCTGATCTCAGTGACCACATTCCTTTGATGCCTTGAACTGCTACGCGATCCTACAAGTGAAAAAGATACACCAGTTCAGCACTACCAGAATACAAAATAAAAATCCCATAATTCTTATCCTAAATGATTTTAACAACATTAGTTGTACATTAATTCCAAGACCATGTTCATATTTAAAGAGAAGCATCTTGGTGGCGTCCTGAGCAAGTTACTCCTGGCCACGATCTTGCCTCTCTAAAGACAACCACACAAAAATCGATAATTGGCCCCAAGTTGACACATTGTTCTATAACTTCTACAAGGGAACCTTTAGCATGAGGCTGCCAATTTAGCTTTACAAGTTGAATTCAAATCCAATGACTTTATGTCAAGTACATGTCCATAGGAAAGGAAAGATTTGTGAAACAGAAGACAAAGAGAGGACCTTTCAAAAACACAAGGCACGAGAACCGAATGTTGAACGTAGACAAACACATTTAACTTAGGTCACATGAAGATTAAGTTGCATAATATTTTCAAAGATCATTTTGAATATCAACATTATGCATTAAAGAATTTGTGCAATACTTCGACAGGCAATCTTGTAATTACTTCTTTCTTATCAAGAAACATTTTGGAAAAGAAAAAGTAATCCTTTTAGTATTTTGTGTTGATAGACAGTTGGTGAAATTTTCAGGAATGTTTGTTTTATGGGTATGAGGGAAAAAATGAGAATCAATCATTATGTGATTGTATAGATGTTTGGTTAATCACTATGGGAATTATTTTATGAAAATAAAGTGTTAGAAAATGACCACTTTCATTCCCCACTTGTAACTTGGGTTTCAAAATAATTGACTTATCAACATGATGAAACTCGTTCCTTGTTCAAACCAAACAAGGGGGAATGATATAAACCCATACCTATTCTAGGGTTTATGATTCCCATTCCAATTCCAATTCCGATTCCCGAATGCAAACCAAGTATCTCCTAAATACTCCACTATTCTTTTTTCGTTTCCTCATTTTCCAAATCCTCGCACAAAATAAGTTAAATTAATTAGAAATATACTACAACCATGAAATACATTTCAGTTCCACCAAAATATTCTAGAAGCTAAACAAGCCCAAAAAAATTATTTCATAGACCAATTACTGTAGAAGCAATAAGGGATGGATACAAACTCCCCTCTAGAGTTATAAGAATCAGAACACAATTAGCAATAGATAATTCATTTGTGGAGAAGTTTTAAGTGGAGGAGTATATTTTAAGCTACAAAACTTTTAAGTGAAAATCAACATGGACACGCATACCTGTGAATCTCCATAGCTCGAGCCAATATATACAAAAGCATCATTAAGACACGAGATTGTTGATGCAATAGAAGTTGTACCCAAATTCTCGATTTTAAGAGCAGTAACCCTATTTAAAAAACAACATTAAAAATCCTTCAACAACTTAATGAACTGTCCAGCACATGGAGCAATCCCCTGAGTCCACATGTATGTCAAAAACCAAGAGATCATTTGCTAGTTAAAGTACTGAAAACTAAAGATGGGATGGAAGGGTAATTACTCACTTCTCTTTCTCATGAGTTATCATCAAGAGCCGAAGTAGACCATTATGATCACCAAGTAGGTATAGAGAACTATCACAGTCAACCCTTCCATAAGAGACTTGTAATTGACTTGAGGATTTTGGTTAATATAATTCCAGAATCTTAGACTGGAAAAAGATGTGTGATTTGAGGACAGTCAACATTTAACAACTCTTTGTCCCTTTATCTTGGCTAGAATCTTTACAGCAGGATGTTTACAGAACACGAATGTTTTGTAACTTGAACCGTAAACTTGATTTTCTCCCATGTCTAATACCCACAAGGGGTTGCAGCTGTATACAAGTTTTTTCACCAAGGATCAGGACCCCACAAAGAGGAGGTGGTACAGGTATCAGCAAATTAGGGCCACCAACAAGATTGTTCCGAGACCATGGACCCTCAACAAAATCTTCATCCTTCAAATTCACTTCGTATGTTTTCAAATGACGAGCGTCTTTGTCATCCTTTCAAATCATATATCATGATGAACACTAAGTTTGACATTGTGATAAAAGCACCAAAGTAGATAATTAATTTTCAAATAGAAAAAAATAAGAATGATTTGTTCGTCAACATGCAGAGAGAAGGAAATGTTAAACTTCAAGGGCTTTCCAACTTAAAGCCCTTCCACTGAATGCCACATGTAAAACATTGCAGGCACATGCATCTTATATAAAATATCCAGTTAAGAACATCACAAGTCATACTAGACAACCCAAAAAAATTCCTCTTAGACTTTGATACGGTACCAACACCACCCTAGCTAACCTATTCATAAAGAAGGTGGAGAAAAAGTGGTGAAGATAGGAATAAGTATCAGTTTTCAATTGACCAAATCCAGCTTAGTCAACTTAATGCAGTCAATGAAGAGAACAAGGTAAAAGCAAAATTAAAGTTTTCCATAGTTGTGTAGCTGTTGAATGTCTTAGGAGTCTTCTTATTGTAAATTTTAGGATCTAGGGGAATTTTAGTCTTTTCTTTATTGCTGAAATTTTCAGGAATTGTGTTTTTGGTTTTAAGCAATATTCTAATTGTATTCGATTTATAATTAGAGTCTAGTTGATGTAGGATAGTTATGTTTAGGATAGGAATTAGAAATCCTTATCCAAATAGGTAGGCATTCTATTTTTAGGTATTTTTACAGCTTTATAAATAGTTTGTTGTAAGGTTATTTTAGACAGAAAGAACATGAATTGAAAAGTTTAGTTATTCGTTTTGTTTATATTTTTCTTCCTCCTCGAGAATTTGTGGATTCTGTGATACCACAAACTGATGTAGGTCAAGATTGGGGTTCTTGTCTACAAGTGCGAGACCAAGGAAAGACGGGAATTTGGGACTGTTCTAGGGGCTGTGAACATACCTCTGAACAGTAATATGAGATCTATGTATCAGGGAATGTTGGTCTGCTCATTAGATTCTTGAGGAAGGAGAAAATATAAGCAAAACAAATAACTAAATTTTCCAATTCATCATTCTTTCTGTCTAAAATAACCCTTTAACAAGCTATTTATAAAGCTGTAAAAATACCTAAAAATAGAATCCTATTTGGATAAGGATTTCTAATTCCTATTATAAACATAACTAACTATCCTGCATCAACTAGACTCTAATTATGAATCTAATACAATTTTAGAATACTGCTTAAAACTAAAAACACAATTCCTGAAAATTTCAGCAATAAAGAAAAGACTAAAAATACCCTTGGATCCTAAAATTCACAATAACAAGACTCATAACACATCTAACAGATACACAACTATGGAAAACTATAATTTTGTTTTGTCATCTCTTCATTGATTGCATCACAACTATTGAGGTTACTTATTCATTGTCCTCAAGAAGTGGTCCAAGATGTGTATAACCATCCCACAACCTTCACCACTCCACTCTAGTATTTCAGCAACTATTTCCAGTTTTCTATTTGTTTGTTTCTGTTTATTAGCTAATAATACTCCATGGATATTTAGTATAAATATCTATAGGATTTGTTTTAGTTTTCATCATCAAGCTTATTGTTATTTGGAGTTTTGTCCTAAGATACGGACAAGTTTATTGGTTTTAATTAACATTTAAGATTCTTTCTTCTACATTGTTGCCAATAAAAGTTTCTATTTCCTTTATCCTACTTTTCTCTTTCCCTTTTCATATTTCCAGTCCCTATCAGACTGTTAAACAAAGTATATTTGTCTATAGATGGCAAAAAGGCTGCTAACTTGGAAACATAAGTTTTTGGAATATGTGAAATAATAAAGGACAAATCTGTCTCAAAAGCAAAAACAGAAACCTGGTAAAGAACGACAATTGTAGGCTTTGTACCACCGTAGAGAAATTTGATATCCAAAACTTGAAGTTCCTTCAACCTGAAGAAGCCATGAAGATACACGATTAGAACCAAGAACCTGAAGCACATTGGCAAGATTATATCATTACTTGGCATATATGCAGGTGAAAAACAGGAACAATGTTCAAGGTATTAAACAGTGTATTTTTGTGTAGGTATATTTGTAGCAGTTCGATTAACTACTCTTTTTAAACCAACCATGAATAGAGGAACTCCACTTGTATAATCTGCTAAAGTAAAAATTTTCAAACTATTAAGACAGAAAAGTAACATTTGCTCAAGGTCATTTATTATCCATGCGATGCCTATTACAGCTATTTTTTCCAGGATAAGGGTACCTTTTCAAAATAACCAATATCCTCAATTGGGTCCATTTTCACTTAAATATGGAACTGCCTATTGGAACACATTGCCAGTAATGTGAGTCTCGACACTAGACAAATTTCACTCTGCTTCACACAATGAACTGAATTCAACAAAGACGATCAAAAAAAAAAAAAAACTGTTGAGTTCCTCCGGCAGTATTTCCATCTCATAGATAAGTGTCTTTTATGCCATCCTGTAGGAGTAACCTTGCAAACTCTCCAAATAAACAAGAACAACATGAACATACAACCTGTAAAGATTCTAGCCAACCTTAAGGTTATGCTATAGCAGATTGTACATGGGCCCACAATATTTTACATCTGAAGAAAAGAGACAATCCTAAAACTTGTAAGCACAAAGTATAAAACATTTCCATATTTTCAAATTCCACTTCTGAAGAAAAACGTTTACATCAGACCTTGCAAGCATCTCCACATCTGTTTTTATATGTCACACACTTAGACATTTCTGAACTGTAATGACAGAACTGGAAGCAACACTGATCAAGGCTAAATGAGGTTTCAATTTTCTTTTTATCCAAAACACGCACAAAAACGGCGCTACAACTGCACATCAGCAACACCAGAATCTACAGAAAGCCTCTTCAACACGTTTATAAAAGAAGTGTGTGATGCATAGGAAAATCTTACTGCAACCAAAAAGCCAGTTTTTCTCCAACAAAAAATTAAATACTCTTCCTTAGTAGCAAAATGCAAGATTAAATATTTAAAAATGAAATTGTGATTTGAAATTGTGCTTTATTCTTCTGTACTTCCACAAACTACCAACTAAATAATAGAATCCGAAAACATCTAGATCAATCAAGATTTTTTTGTGCATTCTTATACATGTTCACTACAAATTCAAGTTAGAAGGCCAACCACATTCATTTTCCATTACTGTGATGCTCATGCATGCTTATTTATTTTTATCATCTAATCCACTACATAAGGTATTTTCATCCGTATATGATGCTGGTAAGAGGGATGAACCAAAAATTATAATGCAAACTTGGCTTGCCAAAATTTTGAACAGATAATATTAGTATTGCTCACTCTAAAGAAAAAGGAAAGAACAATCACCCAGAGACAATCTGCGTTACAACGCCATCTCCTACATGTAAGAAGGCAAGATGAACAATTCCTTAAGAGACATGGAATTGCCAGATAGCTAGAGCAATTTTTGAAAAAATATATGACAACTTGTGAGACAGACATAACAGATAACATTCACAAGAAACTACAACACTATTTCATTTAATGATGCAGAAATATTCACGGACTCTTAGCATCAAAGTCCATCCCCATAGTCTGTCACTAAAAATATCAGAAAAATGAAATACCTTATGTTAATTGTTTCCATGAGTTGACCTTGGTTATCAAATGGAATAACCTGGTTAAACATAAAAGTGAGTGATAACCAGAGTTTAGGATAAT
Source organism: Cinchona pubescens (assembly GCA_025175665.1). Lineage (NCBI taxonomy): Eukaryota > Viridiplantae > Streptophyta > Magnoliopsida > Gentianales > Rubiaceae > Cinchona > Cinchona pubescens. The sequence goes on along the minus strand of JANKKI010000346.1, from coordinate 150,597 downwards.
ACCGAATATATTTCAGTAATGAGCAGACCAAAGAAGCTAAGAAATAAATCACAGGAAGCTTCTCAAAACATATATTAAAACCTCATTAGAAACTACCTTAAACGATTCTTCATACAGATGTAGACCAATCAATCTGAAATCTGGGTCAATCACGCAGATCTGCAAAAGAGAGAAATTCATAGTTGAGCTGAAAACAGTTTAACCTAATATGTGTTTAAGGCAATTTCAAGTCCTAGCAAACATATACATATACATATACATAGATCTATAGGCAAGTACTATTGTACCTGACCACTGTAGGCAGGACGGCAGCCCATTCGATCAGAAACATCACCCATTGCTCTATTAACAATAGAAGTCGCCATCTTATTTATATGCACTATAAGATGATTATAATGCACAAGCAACAATGACAACATAAATCTTAACATCATAATATCAAGCTATTCATGTTACGGTTTCATCATGAACAGTTATTTCACAGGTATCACCTCTCAAATTTGTAAACAATAAATTTCACATATTAAGCTGAGACTTGCTCAAAGGCTCATATATTCATTTGAAACAAAATTATCAATGCTTGAAATACCAGAATAGATTAAAGATAGAAGGTTTTAGCTATCTGACCTAGTAACATCTTTGAATGCCTCCGGATCCCATTAGATGAACATAAAATTTATATTTTTCTGTTGTGATGAATAGAAGAACTTGTGCTTCACCCTGTCAGTGCAACAACCAAACAGATTGTAAGATCTAACAGACTTTTTGACTTTTACTGAAATGAGTCCTTACAGATACTCATAAAATTGAAGTTCAAAACTCACATGTGGACGAAATAGCTCAAGCGTTGCAATTCTCCCATATATTGGCACATCCAACATAGGCTGCAAATAAACAAACATTGAACTGAGTTCTAGAAAAATTTCATAGAGATTGTGAAGATCTTCGAGCAAGAATTGACTATGAATCTCGTTAATGTGTCAACAGGAAAACTGACACCTTACTGTTCTCTCAACTACCATGGCCTTAAAACTGAATTACCAAATTGTCTTGAACAAAGTTACTTATGAAATTATGCTGACCAATAATGACAAATTGTACAGAGATAAAACTATAGCAAAGCAACTTGGCAACTTCATCCAGCCCCAGCAGGGGAAATGGACTATTAACAAGATTCCTCTTTCCTATAATCTTTACTAGTTGGACACGAGGGAGGTCTAAATTAACACAAAAGAAACTATAGAGTGATTCTACATAAAATATGAGGAGTTGAGGACACTATTACTCTGGGTATGAGTTTTTTTTTTTAGTTTTATCTCCCAAAAAATACACTGTTTAATACCTGTCTATAGGCAGCTAGATGTTGGATGTGTAATACATACATATGGGATGTGTCTCTTATAGACAGCAAACTGTGTGATAAAAAGTGAACAGCTCTACCATATTCAGCTTTTCAAAGCCTATGTTACACTTATGTTACAAAACATAAGTTTTGATCTATTTATTCTTGTAGAAGAGGTTGGCAAAAACACCTATTAATTGCAGGTGGCATCTAAAAGTACTTTACAGTAGGAAGGATAATTTGTTACTGTCATCCATGCTTCAGGAAACAAAAAAGTTACACATACCAGTAACTCTCTTTAAAAATTTAATTGATGAACACAAAATCAACAATAAAATTTTGAATTGTACACAATAAAAATAACATAATGCAAACAACTATGATATCTTTCCTACAGAAATTTACTAATTGTTCGACATTCACTCCATACCCAAGTTGCCTTTTTATATATGCAGCAATGTCTTTCCTTTTCATATATGCAGCAATGTCCCCATTTCTTAGTCTTATGGGAATTGATGAATCAGAAACCAACATATTTACTCATGCCGATACTTATTACATTGATCTTCCTCCAATTCATGCCTGCAACTATATATCAATGTATGTAAACTAGTAAAAACAAGGCTTCCATTTATCTACTTCGTCAGTGATGCCAAATTTGTACAGTAGATTATTCAAGGCCTCCTAGATTGTCAGGTAAGTACAAACTGACTGAAATCACTTCTGCCAAGTGAATCAGTAGCCAAAATTCAATGCCATCAAATAGAGAGAATTAGATCTTATCACATCTACCATGCAGATCTTGTGAAAACACCGCACCTTTTAAACCTTTTCAAGTGAATCTTATACACATCTCAATTCTTGTGCAATTTGCTGAAAAATTGGTAATGTGAGTAACGCATTTTGAGTGCTCGAACAAAAGAAATGTAAATTCCATCGGTGACCCGACAGTTTGCACTATAATTAAAAGGGGTTATACACCATGATATTTGGGAAGGGAGCTTAAGAATACCCGACTTAGCTACATGAATCCTAACATGCATTATTCTCTAGCATCCAAAAAAGATTAAAAAGTGAAACCACCGAGAATGTCAGAGATATCTTACCTACTCAAACTTCATACAATTCACTTTCTCTTTAAGGTAAAATCTACTGCTAACAACCCCCAAAAATAAAATGCATACACTGGTATCAATTCCCTAGTTGTGGCAGAAACCAGAAAGAGGTTTGAGGCAATAAAGTTACATTACAAAGCAACCAGCCTATCAAAATGACTCCAATAATGCACGTTGAATTGAAAAGACAAGTAGAGGAGTTGTTATCAAGTGGTGCCATTTGGGAATGTTTGTGCCTTCCTGCCTCATTACCAACAAATACATGTGGAATTTTAAAATTGCAGTTTTGCAAGAAAAAAATTCACTGCAAAACAGTAATTTAAATTCCACCATCATTTTGAAAGACAGCAGCTGCTAATAATAGTTTCGAAATTGATCTTAAAAGCAGCTACCATAATTCAAAATACATAAAAGGAAGATTGGATTCAAAAATAAATGATTACATTGAGAATGGATCGGGTCATGCCCTTGGAACTGTATACAGATCTAGCATCATCATTCTTAGTCATGCACATTATAATCCTTAATGATAACCCTGTCTCTTATACACATCTAGATGTGTATAAGTCTTGCTATTAGTTGACTGTTAAAATGGTCAACCACAAAGTTCAATGAAGTGTTGCAAGAAGTAAATCATCAAATGCTGAAGGTACTACGTGTCTCTTATACACATCTAGATAACACATAAGAGATATGTATAAGAGACAGATATTAGTTGAGTTTCATCACGTGTTCAGGTAAATAATATAGTTATCCTTTTTGTTATAATACCCCTAAAAGTTCAATAAAAATATAGGCTATTGTGTTTGTCTGTTATATTTGGTCAATTTATTGATTTGAAATTCAAATCCATAATAAGTTATCCAAACAAATTAATTTAGGTTAGTTTTGGATTTGAAATCCACTAACAAAACAAGTGAGAGCGTGATTTTAATGGTTAAATGAGTGGATTTGAAATTTATCCAAATTTCATGTATTTTCAAATTTACCCAATTCAAATTCAATGCATTTCAAATCCTTCCTTCAATTCAAATCCACCTATCCAAACACAACCTAAAGTTGTCTCCCAAATATGTAACTATATAATCTTGCCCGCTCAAGTTCTGCCTCTTGTTCATGGTCCTCCGAACACCTGTTTGTTGTCTCCTTTTTCTTCTTTTATTTTTTTCAATTCTCGCTTGCCATTAGCTACTTCCTGTTTGATATAAACAAGATCGAAATTTCAACTCCTTTACTGAATGGCAAACTAAAGTTACAAATAAGAATTGTTGAACTTTTGTTTCAATGAGTTGGTATAAGAAGATCCACCAGTTACGACTTCAAACAGTCAATTGCTAAAACCTACTAAAACATTCATGAAAACTTAACAGTGGGCATGGTCCAGTTCACATTATTTTACATTATTTAACGGGTTTGTGATAATTAAAAATCAATTTGATCTTATTCCTCTACCTATCTCACCTGCTGAAGCATCTGCTAAGGAAATCGCCAATCAAATACAGCAAAAATATCTAAACTGTAACGATTAAGCGATAAAAAATATTTGCTATATTTGCTTATATATTTTGCGTAATATATTTCTATACGCAAATGCAAAAATAGATAAATACTTGAAACCTTATAACTACCGAATTCCCAGGAAGGGGAAAAAAGCACACACAAACCCAACCTAAATTTCAGTTTTTTTAGGCGAGAAAAATTCCGTAATTCACTTATGCAAAGTAAAAGGGGAAAAAAAGCAGAAAAATATTAAAAGTTCATATTAACAACAAATTCTTCAGTTCTTCAATCATTAAACCAAAAAAAACAAACTCTGCATAAGTGATGTGTACGAGTATGGGAGAGGCTGTAGCTGAAAATAAAAATCTCTTACGCTATGATGAGATTAAGTTCTTGTTGTCCGGTAAATTTGCCGACGCAGGAGTGCGTTACATTCGTCGGTTTGTGCGCTGTCACCACTAGGACTGTAAACTAACCGAGCTGCTCACGAGCAGCTCCCGAGCAGCTCGGTCTGAAAAACTCGACTCGAGCTCGAGTCGAGCCTGCTCGAGCTCGAAACTCTTGACGAGCCGATTTCTCTTATACACATCTAGTCGAGCTTTTCGAGACATTATATAATTTTTTTTAAAATTTTTTTATTATATGTAAAATTACTAAAATATCCATGCTTATTAAAAAAATAAACGAGCGGAATCCTACGAAAAGTTTGGATTGACGCAGAAAAAGACGAGGAGGGGAATTCTCGAGATCTTATTTTCGAGCGCTCGAATCGAGCTCGAACTATGTCAAATTTTTTTAACTCGAGCTCGAGCTCAAATTTTGAAGCTCGTTCGAGCTCGAGCTCGAGTTCGAGTAGCAGAAAAAATTTCGAGTTCGAGTTTGAGTAGGGCACTATTCGTGCTCGATTCGGCTCGTTTACACCCCTAGTCACCACATAGTTCCATACACTCATCTCTTTCGATCTCGAGAATTCCCCTCCTCGTCTTTTTCTGCGTCAATCCAAAACCCTCTTGGAACCGCCTTTATGCCAAAAGGGCATGAGCATCTAGAAACTGGGGTTAATAGCACTAAACTCCTCAACTATACACTTTGGTTGCAATTTGCCCCTCTAACTCATTTAATATTTATATACATTTAACCCATCATTTTTATAAGATTGGACAAAAGTATTAATTACTTTTCTTTTTCTTTCTCCAACTATTCTTTTCCACCTCGTTTTCCTTTTTCCTTCCGTCTGTTTCCTTCTATTATTTTTTTTCTCTGTTCTAAGCTAGTTCTGCTATAAATATGTGTATACCTAAAATAGAAAATTTTATTTTCTGTCTCTTATTACACATTTTTTGTCTTTATTAGAGACAGATTTCCTATTGTAAGGGGATATATCCTTATACTAATTGATAAACATTTCTATTTTAAATTAAATTATAAATTATAAATTATAAAAAAATTGTATAAACAAATTGGATTTATAATTAGTCAATTATAGTAAAAGCAAATAAACAAATTAATCAACTAGTAAAATTTTTATTTGTTGTACATGTTTTTTACACTGATAAATTATTAACCTTTATTTTTATTTTTATCTATTTAGTTTAAAATTAATAAATATTTATTAAATCACCTTTTAATTTATAAACATCTAATTTAATTTTATTTAAATAATTTAATTAGTAGTTTAAATATATTTTGATGCAACTAACATATATTCTATTATAAAAGAAATTGTAATGAATTTACACTGATAAAATTTATGAAACAAATGAGTTATAAAAAAATTAGTTAAATCAAATTAAAAAAATTATATGTTCTAATTATTTTATTTTTATCTATTTAGTTGGTTTTTAAATTAATATTTGATTTATTGAGACTCACTTTTTTTATTTATTGAAACTTTGTTTTCCTTATATGTATTTAATTAATTTAATTAGTAGTTTAAATATATTTTGATGCAACTAACATATATTCTATTATAAAAGAAATTGTAATGAATTTACAATGATAAAAAATATGAAACAAATGAGTTATAAAATAAAATTAGTTAAATCAAATTAAAAATGTATATGTTCTAATTATACAAATAATAATAACATAGGAAATGAACTAGCTATTGGTATGAGAAAAGGAAGAAACTCCAACTAATTCTTTTTTTTTTTTTTTTTGTAACTCATGTGTTTCTTAAATTTTATTGTTGTAAATTCATAACAATTTTCTTTATAATAGAATAGAATATAGTTAGTTACATTAAAGTGTATTTACAATATTAATTAAAATATTTAAATACATATAACAAAATTAGTTCAATCATTCAGAATTAGTTGGAGTTTCTTCCTTTTCTCATGTCTGTATAAGAGACAGCTCTATAGATAAAACTCTAAATAACAAGTTGAATAATTTTAATAAAATATTTAAAAACAACAATTAAAAATATTATTAGATGATTAATAAGCTCATTTGTTTTTACTATAATTAACTAATTATAAATCTAACTTGATTATATAAAGATATATAATTCAATTTAGATTTAGTATATTTGTCTTAACTATCAATAAATATATATTTTTATAATAAGAATTATAAAATGAACAAAGACAATCTCTTATAATTACTGTAAAGAAAATTTTAAAAAAGCTTATTTTACATGTTCAAATATTTATATAAGAATGAAGGAAGTAGCTAATGGCAAGCGAGAAGGGAAAAAAAATAAAAGAAGAAAAAGGAAGAAGGGGAACAAAAAAATGTGAGAAAGAATAGTTGGAAAAAGAAAAAGAAAAACAATTACTTAAGGATATTTTTGTCCAGTTATACAAAAATAAGGAGTTAAGTGCCTATAAAATGATTGGAGATAGTAAAGTGCAACTAAAAGTGTAATTTAGGAGGCTTAGTTGAATTAACCCCAGAAACTAAAAATTTTCTTGTGACTCCGAAATTACTAGTCTCATCCACTAATTTACTTGCATCAAAAGAAGCAGCGTTCTTTTGGCATTTTTTTGTTCCGGAAAAAAAGCCACTTTCTTCTTTCAAATTTTTCCTATGATCGTGTATGTCAGTTAAAAATAAATGTCAATAGGTAAAAAAGTAAAAGAACAAATCTTATGGTGATTAGTAGTGTTTATGGGTCGAGTTTTCGAGTTAATGGATTTTTGGGTTAAAAAATTAATATGCAACCTAACCCAACTAGTAAAACAATCCAAGTAAACCCAACCCAAACATTAGTTAGGCAGGTTACTTGAAGTTTTGGGTTGTTTGGATTAAAAATCCAAATTAATAAAAAAAAAATTAAAAATCTATGATTGTAAAATCATCCGTTCAAAATATCTATTGGTCAAAAATAAGATGCTTATGTTAAGAATAAAAGGAAAAAAAATGAACAATGTGATAAATTTATGTTATTTCAAAATGAAAAGGAAAATTAATATAAATTAGATGAAATAATTAGGAAAAATAAAAATTAAAAATATATATAATAAATTTTTTGGATTACTCGGGTTATTCTAGTTAGGTATGGGTTTGAACACCCTTAATGGTGATATTCAAACTAGTTGAGTATTAACACACTCGATGTGTGCAAAATTGTACCAAAATTTTATAAAAAGACTAACAACTAAAATACAAATTAAATTAGGGATGTACATGCAATTTTGAGCTGAATCAAGAAGTTATTTGGGAGGGAGTGAGAAGTTAAAAAGTATACCAAAATTCAAAATTATATCAAAAATGTTCTTGCATTAGTAAAATAGTAATACTAAATAGCATTAGAACAATAATAGCATCCGAAAGAATCTCGAGTTAGAAAAAAAAATTTAAGTTATAAAGCCATAAATTTAGTACTATTTACTAAAACTAGTCTACATAACAAAGTCATATTTAATAATGAGCTTTTTGGTATTTGATATTTGCTCGAATCTCATTTTTTTTTGGGCAAATTTAGTGACATATCAATGCCTTTGTCACTTTGTATAGGTGCACTAGAAAAAAAATATATATGATTTCAGATTAATGACTCTTTTTGGACACTATTATTTATAGTTACTTTTTAAAATGTGATATATAATAATTTGTTAGGTGACCAATAACTCAACTTCACACTTACTTAAATATTTTTATATTTATTTCCTTAAATACATAGGTATTAGAATATTAAATGTTTGTACAATTCAAATGAAACATTTTTTATTGTTAATTTTTTCTCCAAGGATGTCAAAACTTGAAATGTTCATACAATCAGTTAAGGACATATAGAAGAAATTATTTTCATATTATATTTTATATACAGTAATATGTGTATAAGAGACATGAACCCGTTTGTCGAATGCATAACTATTTTTACTTCTAAATTGAAATTTTAAATTTAATTGATCAGAATTTGGTTAATTAATCTATCTAATTGAATTATGAAATCAGAACTTATTTTCTTTTTAATTGTAGCATATTTCTTCTTCTGTTTATCATTATTTATATATTGGTTTAGTTCAAGTTGTTTTACAACCTTTAAATTGTCAAGGTTTAAATACATTTGTTTGTGTTGCTCTTCGAGATGTTAGACACAATAAATTTTCTAATTCTTTGTGAGGATTAATTGAAATCTTCTTTATGTAATGGACCTATTTATTTTAGTAGTTATACAAATTTTTTTTATTTCTTTAACTGATCAAAATTTAGCAGATATTTTAACTTTGAATATTCAGACCAAGGGTTAAGATATGAAACCTAGTATTGAAAATATTAATATTTCTTGTCATATTTATTATAAATTGATGAATACTTTAAGCTTTGGTGCTAGAAATATCAATTCTGGTAGGAAAACTTCTTTGATTGAAACAAATCTTACTAGACCCAATTTAGAGCTTCCTTATGTTTAAATTGGGATTTAAAATAGTATTCTAGATCAATGGATCTAGTAACATCTTACATCAGATTCTTTACCTATTCCGTCATCTTCTTCAACTCAAATTAGCTAGAGTTCTTCTGGTACTATTACTATTGCATTTTCTAGAAATTCTACTTCATCCTCTTCAAATAAGGAAAGTAAATTCTTCTAGTAATATTTTGGAAAATGAAGTTAGTTCTGAAATGAATTATCATATTAAAAGAAACCACCTTCTTCTTCTTCTGCTTCTAGATATGATCTGAAAATGATAAAGAAAGAAACTCCTTCTCATGGACAAATAAAAGAAATTTCTAAGAAATCTATTAAAGATTTTCCACAATACAAATATACTAATTTTCGAAATTGGTTCTTTTCTTCTTATGATAAGGATCAACAGAAAGAAATTCAAAATAAATGTAATGATTTTATTAAAACTATTGCTTGTTATATAGAGTTTTTAAAATGGTTTTATGTTGAATACAGAGCATTTTTTATAAATAATAAAATAAATATTTCTATTTTAGAAGATACTTATGAAAATTATATTTTATCTAAAAAGGATCAAAATGGTCAAAATAAAACAATTCATGCCATTCATCCTCCCAATACTGAGATCAGATTAATTGATGTTGGTATTTCTACTCCTTATTTAGATCAAAATAATGTTGATTTACAAAATTTAGCCTAGCAAGGAAATTGTATTGTTTTAAACTTATCTACAATTTCAATCACAAACAATTGAATAATGTTTCTAATAAAATAAACAGTTCTTTTGGATATTTTGATTTTGACAGAAGACCTCCTGTGGCTGAGAATAAATTTCATATTCCAGTCACTTACAAACCACACCCTTCTCTGATCAAATTTATGGAGAATAAATTACCACTAAATATTTTTTCTACTCCTATTGATGAATGTTTGTTTCTGATTTATTGATCTACAATCTTGATTTTGATGATGACAAATGCAATCTAACAATCGAAATTTGAGTTGTACAAGAATTCTATTTTATCTGTTACAACAGGATTTTCGGATGTTGCACATCGTCCGAACAGAACAAAGTTGCTCGAACATAGAACTTTGTCAGAACAGAATTATCTCGGATGCAACACACCATCTGAAAGGTCAGGTAGAGAGTAAGGTTCTGAGGCACTTACAACGGACGCTCAATAACATCCGTAAAAATTTTTATCGAATGTGCTTGACCATCCGAAGGATGAGCAACCCTGGACAAGCGCTAAAGCTGTTCAGACACACTACTCTGTCCAAGGATTAGACTCATTAATCTACTTGTTTCGAATGTAGGAACTAACGCAATTTCGGCCATCCGAACGATGACTTAAACTCCATGATATCACTGATCGGACGCTTAGAAAAGATCTCGGACGTCCGAAACCTATAGCGGCTAGTTTCTCAACATTTATATTTAGCCGTTAGGAAGTGGTTGGGAGCTAATTTATTGTGTCTATAAATACCAACCCATCTATATGTTATATCAACAACTTACACATTGAATACAAGCAAGTACAAAAGTAATTTGAGTGTAAATTATCTCCTCAATAATATTGTATTAAGAGTACTATTTAAAAGTGTTGAGTGGAGTGATAATCTTTTATAAAAGTGAAGTAAAGTGTAAAATCCTTAGCTCAACAAAAAGACAATTAGTGTAAGGGTTGTCCTTGTCGTGCCCCTCCTTTACCGCGCGCTTACCAACCCGCGGTCTGGCCGGCACAAAGGGACCGGCATCGTCGCAGATCACGTGTGGTGCTCGTGAAATAGGTGATTGAATGCAAAAATCCTACCTGTAATTTACAAACATAAATTACCTACTTACTATTACAAATTTAAATGAATCACCTATTTACTATTACATAACGGGGCCTTTAATGCTACTATGAATTGTATAAAAACAATCTAAACTAGGGAAAACAAGACAGGAGTTGCACCCGGTGTGTTGGTGCGCCGGGACACAAAAATACATCCAACGCCGGGTAAAGTGGTGCCGAGGGAAATTCAAATCCTGGTCCACGGAACTCAAGAAAATGAGTGCCGAATCCTGTTGTAAAATCCCAAGGTTTGGGATGGATTTGAATTCCCCTCGGCACCACTTTACCCGGCGTTGGACCGGTTGCGTGATTTTATCGCGTTTCCCTTTTCAATTTTAGTATTCATTATTGCCGGCTTTGTAGCATACGTGTGCTTTGAGATAGTTTAAAAGTAGTAAAATATGTACATGTTAATGAGGAAATGAAAATAAATGGTACAAATATTAACATATGGGAGTTAAAGGGCACCCGGGTCCAATTAAAACTCGCACACATTGAGCTTGTAGTGCCCTTTAACTCCCAAAGGGAAAAATAGTCATTTATCATGCACGCCGGAGTTTATTTCTAGCCCAATTTTATATTATTGATACAATTATTAAGTCCTGGGCTAAATTGAATTTGATTCAAATATTTAACGTCTAGTTGTGCAACTAATCCAAAATTTGAGGGCAAAAGAGTAAATTCACATAATTTAACAAGAAAGATAAGGCATAAATATTATATTGAGACCAATAAACATTAAAATAAAGCACCAATCATCACAAAATCAATTAATCAAAAAATATGTGCAAAGATCAAAGTCTATTTACAATTTAATACTCATAAGGGCAAAATAGTAATTTCACAATCAAAGGGTAATTAAAACGTATTAAGATTCTGCCTATTTCTTATTACACATCTGTTTGATACAAAAAGTTTTTATATAATTTGGAAGAAATTTGAAGAGAAAAAAGAATATTAAAGAAAATTCCTTAAGGGCCTAAATGTAATTTAAAAAATTATTTGAGGGCTAAAAATGCGAAGTCTAAACTGAGGGCCAAAACGCAAATAAAAATTTTTCTGAAATTTTGGAATTTTTGAAATGCCACGTCATCGCCGACGTAGCGCAACTGGTGGTGCCACATCATCAATGATGTGGCATCAAGTGGGCCCTATCGAAGGGCCTAAATGTAATTTAAGAAAATATTCTCGGCTAAAATGAAAAAACTGAAATCTGGAGGAGTAAAATGGAAATAAAATTTGTCTAACCTTTCCTTTTTTTTTGTTATGCAGATTTTTGTGGGCTACTCAGCCTTACTCTCCACCTGACCTTTCAGATACTAGATGAACGATTTTGCTTTGAGTTTGAAAATAAAAGTTGTAGCTCCAGAACCCTTTACAACTTTTATTCTTCGATTTTAATCCAGTTCCTCTTCTATCGTTTGAAATCTGGGCTCAAAGTTGGCTTGTCTGGAAAATTTTCCAGACTTAGAAATTTTTCTGTAGATCCTCTAGACCAATAGCCTTTTTCTACCACGTTTTTACCCTCCAAATGGACGATTTTTCTTTGGGTTTGAAAAGAGAAGTTGTAGCTCCAGGAACCCTCTACAAGTTTATTCTTTGAGTTTACTCCAGTTCCTCCAAGTAGATCTAGATGTGTATAAGAGAAGTTGTTGAAAGTCTGGAAGATTTTCTGCACTTAAAATTTTCTGCAGATCCTCTGGAGGTACAGCCTTTGAGCTACCACGTTTTTGACCCTCTAAATGGACGATTTTGCTTAAGATTTACAAAGGGAAGTTTCCACCCCAGGAACTGTCTACAATTTTTCTTCTTTGAGTTTAGTCTCATTACTCTCTGATCGTATGAAATTTTGGCTCAAAGTCGGCTGCTTGGCAGATTTTTTAGGCTTAAGAAAATTTTCTCTGCAGAAAAATTTCTCTCTTCTTTGGACTGATTTTTTGTGCTTTTAATGAATTGATTATTGAGTGTAAAAATGGTCAAAGAATAAAAAAAAGTATGTGGGGAGTATGTCACCTTCTGGGTGAAAAATGGGTGAAAAATTCGAGAAAACGTGGCCAAAACAAATGGCCGAGTAGATGTGTATAAGAGACAGATGTTTAATTATTCACGCGCTGAACATTTTTTTTTATTTTTATAAAAAAAAATTTTAAACCAATTAATTAATTTAATTTCTAATTTAATTAATAATTAGTTAATTAATAATAATTTAATTAATTTTTTTTTATAAAAATCTAAAAATTCAATAATATTAGAACTCATTCTTAGTATTTCAAAAGCATAAAACGCATAAGAATAATTAAACATCATAACATAAATTAAGAAGGAATTAAAGGGTAAATTAAAAGAAAATCAAAGAACAGGTTAAAAAGACATTAAAAAGAAAAAATTAAAAGAAAATTGAGAGACAAATTAAAAGGAAAATAGGGGACAACTTAAGGGACAAAAATAGGTGTCTACCAGCTTGCCCCTCTTTGCCGGAGTGTTTGAATCGAAGAAACTCTAGGCAAAGATTGTAGACACCGCATGACTGGATGATTCCAATCGTGCAACAAAATTTGCCACATGTCAACCTTAAGCTCATCCGGTCTGTCTCTTAATTCACCATCTTGATAAACACACTGAGGAGATTAGATCTATCTATTCATCATTTCGAAAAAGTCCTTATAAACAGAAAGAAATGAACAAAAAGACGCGTAGTGAATTAAACCATAAAAGACATAACTGAAACTTGGAAACAAGAACGAAATTCCGATCTGGTGTTTCATTGGGAGCACAGAAACTTAGAATGAAACGTAACTGTGAATGGCAAAGAAAACTAACTTGACATAACATGTAAACGCCACTGGTAATGAAACTCTACAAGCAATATGAATAAAAAAAACCCGACTTTGTATCACCAAGGCCAGGGTATGTAAACACAAATGAAAAACCCGACTTTATGTTATCGGGGTAAAGACATGTGTAAGTTAAAATGAAAACCCGAATGGTGAGTTTGGGAAGAAAATGCAAACTTGAAATGAAAGCCGAAATTCGTTTATCGGCCAATGGAGAAATGCAAACTTGAAATTCGTTTATCAGGTTAATAGCATGGACACCCAAAATTCGTTTATTGGGGATGAAAATGCGAACCTGACATTCGTTCATCAGGTTAATAAAAATGGAAATGAGAACCCAAAATTTGTTTATCGGGTAAAAAATGCAAACCTGAAATTCGTTTATCATGTTGATGAAATGAATTTTTAGAGAACCCGAAATTCGTTTATCGGGGATGAAAATTATTTTCCTGAAATTCGTTTTTCAGGTTAATGAAAGTGGAAATGAGAACCCAAATTCGCTTATCGGGAGGAAAATGCAAACCTGAAATTCGTATTCTCGAGTTGATGAAAATGAAAATGAGAACCCAAATTCGTTTATCGGGATGAAAATGCAAACTGAAATTCGTTTATCAGTTGATGAAAATGAAAATGAGAACCCAAATTCGCTTATCGGGAGGAAAATGCAAACCTGAAATTCGTTTCTCGGTTGATGAAAATGAAAATGAGAACCCAAATTCGCTTATCGGGATGAAAATGCAAACTGAAATTCGTTTATCAAAGTTGATGAAAATGAAAATGATAAACGAATTTTGGGTTCTAATTTTAGATGTGTATAAGAGACAGGGTTTGCATTTTCATCCCGATAAACGAAAATTAGAACCCAAATTCGCTTATCGGGATGAAAATGCAAACCTGAAATTCGTTTATCGAGTTGATGAAATTGAGAATGAGAACCCAAATTCCTTTATCGGGATGAAAATGCAAACCTGAAATTCGTTTATCGAGTTGATGAAAATGAAAATGAGAACCCAAATTCGTTTATCGGGAGAAAACTTGTAGAGGGTTCCTGGAGCCTGTCTCTTATACACATCTAGATCTTTTTAAGAGACTGCTCTTCATTTGTCTCTTATGAAAATGCAAAACTGAAATTCGTTTATCATGTTGATGAAAATGAAAATGAGAACCCGAAATTCGTTTATCGGGAGTAAAATGCAAACCTGAAATTCGTTTATCAGGTTGATGAAATGAAAATGAGATTTCAGGTTTGCATTTTCTCCCGGATGAAAATCAAACCTGAAATTCGTTTATCAGGTTGATGAAAATGAAAATGAGAACCTGAAATTCATTTCTCGGGAAGAAAATGCAAACTGAAATTCGCTTATCGAGTTGATGAAATGAAAATGAGAACCCAAATTCTTTTATCGGAAGTGCAAATGCAAAATTGAATTTTGTTTATCGTGTTAGTAAAAATGTAAATAAGAACTCAAATTCGTTTATCGAGGATGAAAATGCGAAACTGACATTCGTTCATCAGGTTAATGAAAATGGAAATGAGAACCTGAAATTTGTTTATCGGGTAAAAAATGCAAACCTGAAATTCGTTTATCAGGTTAAATAAAAATGAAAATGGGAACCCAAAATTCGTTTATCGGGTGTGCAAATGCAAAATTGAATTTTCTTTGTTTATCAGGTTAGTAAAAATTTCAAAAAAAAAAGTTCAGCGCGTGAACAGTACAGCGCATAGTGTAACACACTGAACTCTTATACACATCTCTTTTTCATTAATCTGATATGTGTATTCAGAGACAGCTCTGGGTTTAATCCCGATAAACGAATATCAGATTAAATTTTTTATAAAATTTTTCAGAACCTTAAATTCGTTTATCGGGAGTGCAAATGCAAAATTGAATTTTGTTTATCAGGTTAGTAAAAATGTAAATAAGAACTCGAAATTCGTTTATCGAGGATGAAAATGCGAAACTGACATTCGTTCATCAGGTTAATGAAAATGGAAATGAGAACCTGAAATTTGTTTATCCCGTAAAAAATGCAAACCTGAAATTCGTTTATCAGGTTAAATAAAAATGAAAAGTCCCGATAAATCTGAAATTCGTTTATCAGGTTTATGAAAATGAGAACCCGAAATTCGAATATCGGAGAAAAATGCAAACCTGAAATTGTTTATCGAGTTGATGAAAATGAAAATGAGAGCCCGAAATTCATTTATTGGGGATGAAAATGCAACCTGAAATTCGTTTATCAGGTTGATGAAAATGAAAATGAGAACCCGATATTCATTTATCGGGAGGAAAATGCAAACCTGAAATTCGTTTATCAGGTTGATGAAAATGAAAATGAGAACCCGAAATTCATTTATCGGCAAGAAAATACAAACCTAAAATTCGTTTATCAGGTTGATGAAATGAAAACGAGAATCCGAAATTTGTTTATCGGAAAGAAAAAGCGGGTTCTCATTTTCATTTTCATCAGGTTGATAAACGAAAATGAGAACCCAAATTCGCTTATCGGGAGGAAAATGCAAACTCAAATTCGTTTATCGAGTTGATGAAATGAAAATGAGAACACGAAATTCGTTTATTTCGGGTTCTCATTTTCATTTTCATCAACTTGATAAACGAATTTCAGGTTTACATTTTCATCCCTGATACTGTCTCTTATACACATCTAGATGTGTATAAGAGACAGATTTCGGGTTCTCAAGAACCCGATTTTCGTTTGTCGGGAGTGCAAATGCAAAATTGAATTTTGTTTATCAGGTTAGTAAAAATGGAAATAAGAACCCGAAATTCGTTAATCGGGGATGAAAATGCGAACCTGACATTCGTTCATCAGATTAAAGAAAATGGAAATGAGAACCCGAAATTTGTTTATCGGGTAATTTACATTTTTACTAACCTGACTCTTATACACATCTAGATGTGCAAATGCAAAATTGAATTTTGTTTATCGTGTTAGTAAAAATGTAAATAAGAACTCAAATTCGCTTATCGAGGATGAAAATGCGAAACTCGATATCGCTCATCGAGTTAATGACGCGCCAAACAGTCAGCTCGACATTTGTTTATCTAAAAATGCAAACTGAAATTCGTTTATCGTGTTAAATAAAAATGAAAATGGGAACCCAAATTCGTTTATCGGGTGTGCAAATGCAAAATTGAATTTTGTTTATCGAGTTAGTAAAAATGGAAATAAGAACCCAAATTCGTTTATCGGGTAAAAATGTAAATCGAAATTCGTTTATCGTGTTTATGAAAATGAGAACACGAAATTCGCTTATCGGAGAAAAATGCAAACCTGAAATTCGTTTATCAGGTTGATGAAAATGAAAATGAGAGCCCGAAATTCATTTATTGGGGATGAAAATGCAAACCTGAAATTCGTTTATCAGGTTGATGAAAATGTCCCGATAAACGAATTTCGGGTTCTCATTTTCATTTTCATCAACTTGATAAACAAATTTCAGGTTCTCATTTTCATTTCATCAACCTGATAAACGAATATCAGGTTTCATGAAAATGAAAATGAGAACACGAAATTCGTTTATCGGGGATGAAAATACAAACCTGAAATTCGTTTATCAGGTTGATGAAATGAAAATGAGAACCTGAAATTCGTTTATCAGGGATGAAAATGTAAACCTGAAATTCGTTTATCAAGTTGATGAAAATGAAAATGAGAACCCGAAATTCGTTTATCGGGAAGAAAATGCAAACCTGAAATTCGAGATCAGGTTTGCATTTTCATCCTCGTACCCAAATTTCGGGTTCTCATGAAATTCGTTTATCAGGTTAAATAAAAATGAAAATGGGAACCCGAAATTCGTTTATCGGGTGTGCAAATGCAAAATTGAATTTTGTTTATCAGGTTAGTAAAAATGGAAATAAGAACCCGAAATTCGTTTATCGGGTAAAAATGTAAATCTGAAATTCGTTTATCAGGTTTATGAAAATGAGAACCCGAAATTCGTTTATCGGGAGAAAAATGCAAACCTGAAATTCGTTTATCAGGTTGATGAAAATGAAAATGAGAGCCCGAAATTCATTTATTGGGGATGAAAATGCAAACCTGAAATTCGTTTATCAGGTTGATGAAAATGAAAATGAGAACCCGATATTCATTTATCGGGAGGAAAATGCAAACCTGAAATTCGTTTATCAGGTTGATGAAAATGAAAATGAGAACCCGAAATTCATTTATCTCATTTTCATTTTCATCAACCTGATAAACAACGAATTTCAGGTTTCCATTTTCATTAACCTGAACGAACTGTCGGAAAGAAAAAGCAAACCTGAAATTCGTTTATCAGGTTGATGAAAATGAAAATGAGAACCCGAAATTCGTTTATCGGGAGGAAAATGCAAACCTGAAATTCGTTTATCAGGTTGATGAAATGAAAATGAGAACACGAAATTCGTTTATCGGGGATGAAAATGCAAACCTGAAATTCGTTTATCAGGTTGATGAAAATGAAAATGAGAACACGAAATTCGTTTATCGGGGATGAAAATACAAACCTGAAATTCGTTTATCAGGTTGATGAAATGAAAATGAGAACCTGTCTCTTATACACATCTATGAAAATGTAAACCTGAAATTCGTTTATCAAGTTGATGAAAATGAAAATGAGAACCCGAAATTCGTTTATCGGGAAGAAAATGCAAACCTGAAATTCGTTTATCAGGCTGATGAAATGAAAACAAGAACCCGAAATTCGTTTGTCGGGAGTGCAAATGCAAAATTGAATTTTGTTTATCAGGTTAGTAAAAATGGAAATAAGAACCCGAAATTCGTTAATCGGGGATGAAAATGCGAACCTGACATTCGTTCATCAGATTAAAGAAAATGGAAATGAGAACCCGAAATTTGTTTATCGGGTAAAAAATGCAAACCTGAAATTCGTTTATCAGATTAAAGAAAAATGAAAATGAGAACCTGAAATTCGTTTATCGGGAGTGCAAATGCAAAATTGAATTTTGTTTATCAGGTTAGTAAAAATGTAAATAAGAACTCGAAATTCGTTTATCGAGGATGAAAATGCGAACTCGACATTCGCTCATCAGGTTAATGAAAATGGAAATGAGAACCTGAAATTTGTTTATCGGGTAAAAAATGCAAACCTGAAATTCGTTTATCAGGTTAAATAAAAATGAAAATGGGAACCCGAAATTCGTTTATCGGGTGTGCAAATGCAAAATTGAATTTTGTTTATCAGGTTAGTAAAAATGGAAATAAGAACCCGAATTCGTTTATCGGGTAAAATCTTATTTACCTGTCTCTTATACACATCTATTTTCATCAACCTGATAAACGAATTTCAGGTTTGCATTTTTCTCCCGATAAACGAATTTCGGGTTCTCATTTTCATGAAAATGAGAGCCCAAATTCATTTATTGGGGATGAAAATGCAAACTGAAATTCGTTTATCAAAGTTGATGAAAATGAAAATGAGAACCCGATATTCATTTATCGGAGGAAAATGCAAACCTGAAATTCGCTTATCAAAGTTGATGAAAATGAAAATGAGAACCCAAATTCATTTATCGGCAAGAAAATACAAACCTAAAATTCGTTTATCGAGTTTCCGATAAACAAATTTCGGATTCTCGTTTTCATTTCATCAACCCTGTCTCTTATACAAATTCGTTTATCAGGTTGATGAAAATGAAAATGAGAACCCGAAATTCGTTTTTCGGGTTCTCAAATGCAAACCTGAAATTCGTTTATCAGGTTGATGAAATGAAAATGAGAACACGAAATTCGTTTATCAGGTTTACATTTTCATCCTGTAATTCGTTTATCGGGTGGATGAAAATGAAAATGAGAACACGACTTTCGTTTATCGGGAGGAATATACAAACCTCAAATTCGTTTATCAAAGTTGATGAAATGAAAATGAGAACTGAAATTCGCTTATCGGGATGAAAATGTAAACCTGAAATTCGTTTATCAAGTTGATGAAAATGAAAATGAGAACCCGAAATTCGCTTATCGGAAGATTTTCATTAACCCTGTCTCTTATACACATCTTAACCTGATAAACTCTTATACACATCTCTCCCGATAAACGAATTTCAGGTTCTCATTTTCATTTTTCTTTAATCTGATAAACGGTTTTAAGAACCCGAAATTCGTTAATCGGGGATGAAAATGCGAACCTGACATTCGTTCATCAGATTAAAGAAAATGGAAATGAGAACCCGAAATTTGTTTATCGGGTAAAAAATGCAAACCTGAAATTCGTTTATCAGATTAAAGAAAAATGAAAATGAGAACCTGAAATTCGTTTATCGGGAGTGCAAATGCAGATTTAAAAATTGAATTTTGTTTATCAGGTTAGTAAAAATGTAAATAAGAACTCGAAATTCGTTTATCGAGGATGAAAATGCGAAACTGACATTCGTTCCCCAGGTTAACGAATTTCGGGTTCTTATGAAAATGCAAACCTGAAATTCGTTTATCGAGTTGATGAAAATGAAAATGAGAACCCAAATTCATTTATCGGCAAGAAAATACAAACCTAAAATTCGCTTATCGAGTTGATGAAATGAAAATGAGAAT
The DNA here is from genome assembly GCA_025175665.1 of Cinchona pubescens. Taxonomy (NCBI): domain Eukaryota; kingdom Viridiplantae; phylum Streptophyta; class Magnoliopsida; order Gentianales; family Rubiaceae; genus Cinchona; species Cinchona pubescens. The sequence goes on along the minus strand of JANKKI010000346.1, from coordinate 130,552 downwards.
CAAATTTGTTTATCGGAAAGAAAAAGCAAACCTGAAATTCGCTTATCAAAGTTGATGAAAATGAAAATGAGAACCCAAATTCGCTTATCGGAGGAAAATGCAAACCTGAAATTCGTTTATCGAGTTGATGAAATGAAAATGAGAACACGAAATTCGCTTATCGGGATGAAAATGCAAACCTGAAATTCGCTTATCAAAGTTGATGAAAATGAAAATGAGAACACGAAATTCGCTTATCGGGATGAAAATACAAACCGAAATTCGCTTATCGAGTTGATAATTTTCAAATGATAAACCCGAGATGTGTATAAGGGACAGAAAATGTAAACCTGAAATTCGTTTATCAGGTTAATGGCGGCTAGGCTGTATGAGAACCCTAAAAAAAAAAAAAGTTCAGCGCGTGAACAGTACAGCGCATAGTGCTGTCTCTTATACAGGATCTAGATGTGAAACTGAGAGACAGATAAACAAATTAATCAGGTTCTCATTTCCATTTTCATTAACCTGTTGATCGAGGAACCCAAATTCGTTTATCGGGTGTGCAAATGCAAAATTGAATTTTGTTTATCGTGTTAGTAAAAATGGAAATAAGAACCCAAATTCGTTTATCGGGTAAAAATGTAAATCAAATTCGCTTATCGTTTATGAAAATGAGAACCCAAATTCGCTTATCGGAGAAAAATGCAAACTCAAATTCGCTTATCGAGTTGATGAAAATGAAAATGAGAGCCGAAATTCATTTATTGGGGATGAAAATGCAAACTCGAAATTCGCTTATCGTTGATGAAAATGAAAATGAGAACCCGATATTCATTTATCGAGGAAAATGCAAACTGAAATTCGCTTATCGAGTTGATGAAAATGAAAATGAGAACCCGAAATTCATTTATCGGCAAGAAAATACAAACCTAAAATTCGCTTATCGAGTTGATGAAATGAAAACGAGAATCCAAATTTGTTTATCGGAAAGAAAAAGCAAACTGAAATTCGCTTATCGAGTTGATGAAAATGAAAATGAGAACCCAAATTCGTTTATCGGAGGAAAATGCAAACCAAATTCGTTTATCAAGTTGATGAAATGAAAATGAGAACACGAAATTCGCTTATCGGGATGAAAATGCAAACCTGAAATTCGCTTATCAAAGTTGATGAAAATGAAAATGAGAACACGAAATTCGCTTATCGGGATAGATTGCACGCACGTCGTGGATGACGTGGTTCACATGTTCTGTTCAGAACCTGATAATTCGTTTATCAGGTTAAAATGTAAACCTGACCTTCGTTTATCAGGTTGATGAAAGTGATGCATTTTCACCCGAAATTCGTTTCGGGGGACGAAAATTCAAACCTTATGATTTGCACTGGCATAAAATGGAAATGAGAACCCAAATTTGTTTATCGGGTAAAAATGCAAACTCAAATTCGTTTATCGATTAAAGAAAAATGAAAATGAGAACTCAAATTCGTTTATCGGGAGTGCAAATGCAAAATTGAATTTTGTTTATCGAGTTAGTAAAATGTAAATAAGAACTCAAATTCGCTTATCGAGGATGAAAATGCGAATCGATATCGCTCATCGTTAATGAAAGTGGAAATGAGAACCTGAAATTTGTTTATCGGGTAAAAAATGCAGATGTGTATAAGAGACAGGTTTACAATCCAGTCATGATTAGGGTTAACTACGAAATTGCCTTTTACACTTCATTTCATGGGTAAGCCCATGACATGGCTCGTGTTAGTAAAAATGGAAATAAGAACCCGAAATTCGTTTATCGGGTAAAAATGTAAATTCTTATTTCCATTTTGCACTAACCTGATAGATGAATTTCGGAGACCCATTTTCATCCCCATTTAAATGATAAACGGAATTTCATTTTCAATTTTCATCACCCTGATAAACGAATTTCAGGTTCTGCATTTCCATTCTCCCGAACCTGATGCCCAAATTCGCTTATCAAAGTTGATGAAATGAAAATGAGAACTGAAATTCGCTTATCGTGATGAAAATGTAAACCTGAAATTCGCTTATCAAGTTGATGAAAATGAAAATGAGAACCCAAATTCGCTTATCGGAAGAAAATGCAAACCTGAAATTCGTTTATCAGTGATGAAATGAAAACAAGAACCCAAATTCGCTTGTCAGAGTGCAAATGCAAAATTGAATTTTGTTTATCGTGTTAGTAAAAATGGAAATAAGAACCCAAATTCGTTAATCGGGGATGAAAATGCGAACTCGACATTCGCTCATCGATTAAAGAAAATGGAAATGAGAACCCAAATTTGTTTATCGGGTAAAAATGCAAACTCGAAATTCGTTTATCGATTAAAGAAAAATGAAAATGAGAACTCAAATTCGTTTATCGAGTGCAAATGCAAAATTGAATTTTGTTTATCGAGTTAGTAAAAATGTAAATAAGAACTCAAATTCGCTTATCGAGGATGAAAATGCGAAACCGACATTCGCTCATCGAGTTAATGAAAATGGAAATGAGAACCGAAATTTGTTTATCTAAAAATGCAAACTCAAATTCGTTTATCGAGTTAAATAAAAATGAAAATGGGAACCCGAAATTCGTTTATCGGTGTGCAAATGCAAAATTGAATTTTGTTTATCGTGTTAGTAAAATGGAAATAAGAACCCGAAATTCGCTTATCGGGTAAAAATGTAAATCAAATTCGCTTATCGTGTTTATGAAAATGAGAACCCAAATTCGCTTATCGGGAGAAAATGCAAACCTGAAATTCGCTTATCAAAGTTGATGAAAATGAAAATGAGAGCCCGAAATTCATTTATTGGGGATGAAAATGCAAACTGAAATTCGCTTATCAAAGTTGATGAAAATGAAAATGAGAACCCGATATTCATTTATCGGGAGGAAAATGCAAACCCTGAAATTCGTTTATCGTGTTGATGAAAATGAAAATGAGAACCCAAATTCATTTATCGGCAAGAAAATACAAACCTAAAATTCGTTTATCGAGTTGATGAAATGAAAACGAGAATCCAAATTTGTTTATCTAAAGAAAAAGCAAACTGAAATTCGTTTATCAAAGTTGATGAAAATGAAAATGAGAACCCAAATTCGCTTATCGGGAGGAAAATGCAAACCTGAAATTCGCTTATCGAGTTGATGAAATGAAAATGAGAACACGAAATTCGCTTATCGATGAAAATGCAAACCTGAAATTCGCTTATCAAAGTTGATGAAAATGAAAATGAGAACACGAAATTCGCTTATCGGGATGAAAATACAAACTGAAATTCGCTTATCAAAGTTGATGAAATGAAAATGAGAACTCAAATTCGTTTATCGTGATGAAAATGTAAACCTGAAATTCGCTTATCAAGTTGATGAAAATGAAAATGAGAACCCAAATTCGCTTATCGGGAAGAAAATGCAAACTCAAATTCGCTTATCAGTGATGAAATGAAAACAAGAACCCAAATTCGCTTGTCGGGAGTGCAAATGCAAAATTGAATTTTGTTTATCGTGTTAGTAAAAATGGAAATAAGAACCCAAATTCGTTAATCGGGATGAAAATGCGAACCCGACATTCGCTCATCGATTAAAGAAAATGGAAATGAGAACCCAGATGTGTATAAGAGACAGGTCAACAAAACTCAAATTCGTTTATCGATTAAAGAAAATGAAAATGAGAACTGAAATTCGTTTATCGAGTGCAAATGCAAAATTGAATTTTGTTTTTTTCATTTTTCTTTAATCTGATAAACGAATTTCAGGTTCTGTCTCTTATACACATCTTTATTTAACCTGATAAACTGACATTCTTTCAGGTTTTCATTTTTATTTAACCTGATAAACAAATTTCAGGTTCTCATTTCCATTTTCATTACCTGATGAACGTTTATCAGGTTAAATAAAAATGAAAATGGGAACCCAAATTGTTTATCGGGTGTGCAAATGCAAAATTGAATTTTGTTTATCGTGTTAGTAAAAATGGAAATAAGAACCCAAATTCGCTTATCTAAAAATGTAAATCTGAAATTGCTTATCGTGTTTATGAAAATGAGAACCCAAATTCGCTTATCGGGAGAAAAATGCAAACCGAAATTCGCTTATCAAAGTTGATGAAAATGAAAATGAGAGCCCGAAATTCATTTATTGGGGATGAAAATGCAAACCTGAAATTCGCTTATCGAGTTGATGAAAATGAAAATGAGAACCCGATATTCATTTATCGGGAGGAAAATGCAAACCTGAAATTCGCTTATCAAAGTTGATGAAAATGAAAATGAGAACCCAAATTCATTTATCGGCAAGAAAATACAAACCTAAAATTCGCTTATCAAAGTTGATGAAATGAAAACGAATCCAAATTTGTTTATCGGAAAGAAAAAGCAAACCTGAAATTCGCTTATCAAAGTTGATGAAAATGAAAATGAGAACCCAAATTCGCTTATCGGGAGGAAAATGCAAACCCGAAATTCGTTTATCGAGTTGATGAAATGAAAATGAGAACACGAAATTCGCTTATCGGGATGAAAATGCAAACCTGAAATTCTTATCGAGTTGATGAAAATGAAAATGAGAACACGAAATTCGCTTATCGGGATGAAAATACAAACTCAAATTCGCTTATCGAGTTGATGAAATGAAAATGAGAACCTCAAATTCGCTTATCGTGATGAAAATGTAAACCTGAAATTCGTTTATCAAGTTGATGAAAATGAAAATGAGAACCCAAATTCGCTTATCGGGAAGAAAATGCAAACCTGAAATTCGTTTATCGGTGATGAAATGAAAACAAGAACCCAAATTCGCTTGTCGAGTGCAAATGCAAAATTGAATTTTGTTTATCGAGTTAGTAAAAATGGAAATAAGAACCCGAAATTGCGTTAATCGGGATGAAAATGCGAACTCGATATCTGCTCATCGATTAAAGAAAATGGAAATGAGAACCCGAAATTTGTTTATCGGGTAAAAATGCAAACCCTGAAATTCGCTTATCGATTAAAGAAAAATGAAAATGAGAACTCAAATTCGTTTATCGGGAGTGCAAATGCAAAATTGAATTTTGTTTATCGTGTTAGTAAAAATGTAAATAAGAACTCAAATTCTTATCGAGGATGAAAATGCGAACCGACATTCGCTCATCAAAGTTAATGAAAATGGAAATGAGAACTCAAATTTGTTTATCGGGTAAAAATGCAAACTCAAATTCGTTTATCGTGTTAAATAAAAATGAAAATGGGAACCCAAATTCGTTTATCGGTGTGCAAATGCAAAATTGAATTTTGTTTATCGTGTTAGTAAAAATGGAAATAAGAACCCAAATTCGCTTATCGGTAAAATGTAAATCAAATTCGTTTATCGTGTTTATGAAAATGAGAACCCAAATTCGCTTATCGGAGAAAATGCAAACCTGAAATTCGCTTATCAAAGTTGATGAAAATGAAAATGAGAGCCCGAAATTCATTTATTGGGGATGAAAATGCAAACCTGAAATTCGCTTATCGAGTTGATGAAAATGAAAATGAGAACCCGATATTCATTTATCGGAGGAAAATGCAAACCGAAATTCGCTTATCAAAGTTGATGAAAATGAAAATGAGAACCCGAAATTCATTTATCGGCAAGAAAATACAAACCTAAAATTCGCTTATCAAAGTTGATGAAATGAAAACGAATCCAAATTTGTTTATCGGGGAAGAAAAAGCAAACCTGAAATTCGTTTATCAAAGTTGATGAAAATGAAAATGAGAACCCAAATTCGTTTATCGGGAGGAAAATGCAAACTCAAATTCGCTTATCAGGTTGATGAAATGAAAATGAGAACACGAAATTCGTTTATCGGGGATGAAAATGCAAACCTGAAATTCGTTTATCAGGTTGATGAAAATGAAAATGAGAACACGAAATTCGTTTATCGGGGATGAAAATACAAACCTGAAATTCGTTTATAAATTGATTTTGTGATGATTGGTGCTTTATTTCGCTTATCGTGGATGAAAATGTAAACCTGAAATTCGCTTATCAAGTTGATGAAAATGAAAATGAGAACCCAAATTCGCTTATCGGGAAGAAAATGCAAACTCGAAATTCGCTTATCAGTCGATGAAATGAAAACAAGAACCCAAATTCGCTTGTCGGGAGTGCAAATGCAAAATTGAATTTTGTTTATCGTGTTAGTAAAAATGGAAATAAGAACCCAAATTCGTTAATCGGGATGAAAATGCGAACGACATTCGCTCATCGATTAAAGAAAATGGAAATGAGAACCCAAATTTGTTTATCGGGTAAAAAATGCAAACCAAATTCGCTTATCGATTAAAGAAAATGAAAATGAGAACCAAATTCGCTTATCGGGAGTGCAAATGCAAAATTGAATTTTGTTTATCGTGTTAGTAAAATGTAAATAAGAACTCGAAATTCGTTTATCGAGGATGAAAATGCGAACCGACATTCGCTCATCAGTTAATGAAAATGGAAATGAGAACTCAAATTTGTTTATCGGGTAAAATGCAAACTCAAATTCGTTTATCGTGTTAAATAAAAATGAAAATGGGAACCCAAATTCGCTTATCGGGTGTGCAAATGCAAAATTGAATTTTGTTTATCGAGTTAGTAAAAATGGAAATAAGAACCCAAATTCGCTTATCGGGTAAAAATGTAAATCAAATTCGCTTATCGAGTTTATGAAAATGAGAACCCAAATTCGCTTATCGGGAGAAAAATGCAAACCCGAAATTCGCTTATCGAGTTGATGAAAATGAAAATGAGAGCCCGAAATTCATTTATTGGGGATGAAAATGCAAACCTGAAATTCGCTTATCAAAGTTGATGAAAATGAAAATGAGAACCCGATATTCATTTATCGGAGGAAAATGCAAACCTGAAATTCGTTTAAGTTGATGAAAATGAAAATGAGAACCCGAAATTCATTTATCGGCAAGAAAATACAAACCTAAAATTCGTTTATCGAGTTGATGAAATGAAAACGAATCCAAATTTGTTTATCGGAAAGAAAAAGCAAACCTGAAATTCGTTTATCGTGTTGATGAAAATGAAAATGAGAACCCGAAATTCGCTTATCGGGAGGAAAATGCAAACTGAAATTCGCTTATCAAAGTTGATGAAATGAAAATGAGAACACGAAATTCGCTTATCGGGATGAAAATGCAAACCTGAAATTCGCTTATCGAGTTGATGAAAATGAAAATGAGAACACGAAATTCGTTTATCGGGATGAAAATACAAACCTGAAATTCGCTTATCAAAGTTGATGAAATGAAAATGAGAACTCAAATTCGCTTATCGGGGATGAAAATGTAAACTGAAATTCGTTTATCAAGTTGATGAAAATGAAAATGAGAACCCGAAATTCGCTTATCGGAAGAAAATGCAAACCCGAAATTCGCTTATCAGTGATGAAATGAAAACAAGAACCCAAATTCGCTTGTCGGGAGTGCAAATGCAAAATTGAATTTTGTTTTGCTGTAAAGATTGAAGATTGAGGAGTTACTTCAATTGTACTGGGATGAAAATGCGAACCTGACATTCGTTCATCAGATTAAAGAAAATGGAAATGAGAACCCGAAATTTGTTTATCGGGTAAAAAATGCAAACCTGAAATTCGTTTATCAGATTAAAGAAAAATGAAAATGAGAACCTGAAATTCGTTTATCGGAGTGCAAATGCAAAATTGAATTTTGTTTATCGAGTTAGTAAAAATGTAAATAAGAACTCAAATTCGTTTATCGAGGATGAAAATGCGAACCGACATTCGCTCATCGAGTTAATGAAAATGGAAATGAGAACTCAAATTTGTTTATCGGGTAAAAATGCAAACTGAAATTCGTTTATCGTGTTAAATAAAAATGAAAATGGGAACCCAAATTCGCTTATCGGGTGTGCAAATGCAAAATTGAATTTTGTTTATCGTGTTAGTAAAAATGGAAATAAGAACCCAAATTCGTTTATCGGGTAAAAATGTGAACGAATGTCAGTTTCGCATTTTCATCCTCGATAAACGAATTTCGAGTTCTTATTTACATTTTTACTAACCTGATAAACAAAATTCAATTTTGCATTTGCACTCCCGATAAACGAATTTCAGGTTCTCATTTTCATTTCTGTGCAAACCTGAAATTCGCTTATCGAGTTGATGAAATGAAAATGAGAACCCGATATTCATTTATCGGAGGAAAATGCAAACCTGAAATTCGCTTATCAAAGTTGATGAAAATGAAAATGAGAACCCGAAATTCATTTATCGGCAAGAAAATACAAACCTAAAATTCGTTTATCAGGTTGATGAAATGAAAATGAGAATCCGAAATTTGTTTATCGGAAAGAAAAAGCAAACCTGAAATTTTGTTATCGAGTTGATGAAAATGAAAATGAGAACCCAAATTCGCTTATCGGGAGGAAAATGCAAACTCAAATTCGTTTATCAAAGTTGATGAAATGAAAATGAGAACACGAAATTCGTTTATCGGGATGAAAATGCAAACCTGAAATTCGTTTATCGAGTTGATGAAAATGAAAATGAGAACACGAAATTCGCTTATCGGGGATGAAAATACAAACCCAAATTCGTTTATCGTTGATGAAATGAAAATGAGAACTCAAATTCGCTTATCGGGATGAAAATGTAAACTGAAATTCGCTTATCAAGTTGATGAAAATGAAAATGAGAACCCAAATTCGTTTATCGGGAAGAAAATGCAAACTCAAATTCGCTTATCGGTGATGAAATGAAAACAAGAACCCAAATTCGCTTTGTCGGGAGTGCAAATGCAAAATTGAATTTTGTTTATCGTGTTAGTAAAAATGGAAATAAGAACCCAAATTCGTTAATCGGGGATGAAAATGCGAACCGACATTCGCTCATCGATTAAAGAAAATGGAAATGAGAACCCAAATTTGTTTATCGGGTAAAAATGCAAACTGAAATTCGTTTATCGATTAAAGAAAATGAAAATGAGAACCGAAATTCGCTTATCGGGAGTGCAAATGCAAAATTGAATTTTGTTTATCGAGTTAGTAAAAATGTAAATAAGAACTCAAATTCGCTTATCGAGGATGAAAATGCGAAACCGACATTCGCTCATCAAAGTTAATGAAAATGGAAATGAGAACACGAAATTTGTTTATCGGGTAAAAATGCAAACTCAAATTCGCTTATCGAGTTAAATAAAAATGAAAATGGGAACCCAAATTCGTTTATCGGTGTGCAAATGCAAAATTGAATTTTGTTTATCGTGTTAGTAAAAATGGAAATAAGAACCCAAATTCGCTTATCGGGTAAAAATGTAAATCGAAATTCGTTTATCGTGTTTATGAAAATGAGAACCCAAATTCGCTTATCGGGAGAATTTTGCAAACCTGATTTTCATTTCATCAACCTTGATAAACATGAAAATGTTTCCGTATAAGAAATTTCGGATTATCGGGGATGAAAATCACAAACCTGATAATTCGAATTATCAGGTTGATGAAAAATTTTCTTGCCGAAAATGAATTTCGGGTTCTCATTTTCATTTTCATCAATCTGATAAGAACGAATTTCAGGTTTGCATTTTCATCCCTGATAAACGAATTTCAGGTTCTTATTTTCATTTTCACTAACCTGATAAACAAAATAAACGAATTTTCACTTTCTGTTTTCATTTTCATCAACTTGATAAACTGTCTCTTATACACATCTAGATGTGTATAAGAGACAGAAATTCGTTTGTCGGGAGTGCAAATGCAAAATTGAATTTTGTTTATCAGGTTAGTAAAAATGGAAATAAGAACCCGAAATTCGTTAATCGGGGATGAAAATGCGAACCTGACATTCGTTCATCAGATTAAAGAAAATGGAAATGAGAACCCGAAATTTGTTTATCGGGTAAAAATGCAAACTCGAAATTCGCTTATCGATTAAAGAAAATGAAAATGAGAACTCAAATTCGCTTATCGGGAGTGCAAATGCAAAATTGAATTTTGTTTATCGTGTTAGTAAAAATGTAAATAAGAACTCAAATTCGCTTATCGAGGATGAAAATGCGAAACCGACATTCGCTCATCGAGTTAATGAAAATGGAAATGAGAACCGAAATTTGTTTATCGGGTAAAAATGCAAACCAAATTCGCTTATCAGGTTAAATAAAAATGAAAATGGGAACCCGAAATTCGTTTATCGGGTGTGCAAATGCAAAATTGAATTTTGTTTATCAGGTTAGTAAAAATGGAAATAAGAACCCGAAATTCGTTTATCGGGTAAAAATGTAAATCTGAAATTCGTTTATCAGGTTTATGAAAATGAGAACCCGAAATTCGTTTATCGGGAGAAAAATGCAAACCTGAAATTCGTTTATCAGGTTGATGAAAATGAAAATGAGAGCCCGAAATTCATTTATTGGGGTTGAATTTCCATTTTTGAAATTCTGATAATCAAAATTCAAAATGAAAATGAGAACCCGATATTCAATTATCGGGAGGAAAATGCAAACCTGAAATTCGTGTATCAGGAGATGAAAATGAAAATGAGAACCCGAAATTCATTTATCGGCAAGAAAATACAAACCTAAAATTCGTTTATCAAAGTTGATGAAATGAAAATGAGAATCCAAATTTGTTTATCGGAAAGAAAAAGCAAACCTGAAATTCGTTTATCAAAGTTGATGAAAATGAAAATGAGAACCCAAATTCGTTTATCGGGAGGAAAATGCAAACCTGAAATTCGCTTATCGAGTTGATGAAATGAAAATGAGAACACGAAATTCGCTTATCGGGATGAAAATGCAAACCTGAAATTCGTTTATCAAAGTTGATGAAAATGAAAATGAGAACACGAAATTCGCTTATCGGGGATGAAAATACAAACCTGAAATTCGTTTATCAGGTTGATGAAATGAAAATGAGAACCTGAAATTCGTTTATCAGGGATGAAAATGTAAACCTGAAATTCGTTTATCAAGTTGATGAAAATGAAAATGAGAACCCAAATTCGCTTATCGGAAGAAAATGCAACCCGAAATTCGCTTATCAGTGATGAAATGAAAACAAGAACCCAAATTCGCTTGTCGGAGTGCAAATGCAAAATTGAATTTTGTTTATCGTGTTAGTAAAAATGGAAATAAATTCATTCGTTTTCAGATTAAAGAAAATGGAAATGAGAACCCGAAATTTGTTTATCGGGTAAAAAATGCAAACCTGAAATTCGTTTATCAGATTAAAGAAAAATGAAAATGAGAACCTGAAATTCGTTTATCGGGAGTGCAAATGCAAATTTGAATTTTGATTATCAGGTTAGTAAAAATGGAAATAAGAACACGAAATTCGTTTATCGGAGATGAAAATGCAAACCTGAAATTCGCTTATCGTGTTGATGAAAATGAAAATGAAAACCAAATTCGCTTATTGAGGATGAAAATGCAAACCTTAAATTCATTTATCGAGTTGATGAAAATGAAAATGAGAACTCGAAATTCGTTTATCGGGAGGAAAATGCAAACCTGAAATTCGTTTATCAGGTTGATTAAATGAAAATGAGAATCCAAAATTCGTTTATCGGGGATGAAAATGCAAACCTGAAATTCGTTTATCAGGTTGATGAAAATGAAAATGAGAACCCAAATTCGTTTATCGGGAGGAAAATGCAAACCTGAAATTCGTTTATCAGGTTGATAAAAATAAAAATGAGAACCCGAAATTCGTTTATCGGGGATGAAAATGCAAACCTTAATTCGTTTATCAGGTTGATGAAAATGAAAATGAGAACCCGAAATTCGTTTATCGGGAGGAAAATGCAAACCTGAAATTCGTTTATTAGGTTGATGAAATTCAAACCTGATAAACCAAAATTCAATTTTCAGGGATTCAAATGTAAAAATGAATTTCGGGCTCTTGTTTTCATTTCATCATACAATCTAGATGATAAGAGACAGAATTTCGAGGTTTGCATTTTCATCCCCCGCATAGGCTGAATTAGATGTGTATAAGAGAAATGACACATCTAGATGTGTATAAGAGACAGCGATAAACGAATTTCGAGTCTCATTTTCATTTCACAAACCTGATAAACGAATATCAAGTTTTAGGCGATTCCCGATAAACGAATTTCGGGTTCTCATTTTCATTTTCATCAACATTATGAAATGAAAATGAGAACCCGAAATTCGTTTATCGGGGATAAAAATGCAAACCTGAAATTCGTTTATTAGGTTGATGAAAATGAAAATGAGAACCCGAAATTCGTTTATCGGGAAGAGATTAAAACTTGATATTCGTTTATCAGGTTTGTTAAAAAGATGAGACTCAAATACACATCTAGATGTGTATAAGAGACAGAGACTGACCAAATCAGGTTGATGAAAATGGAAACCCGCAATTTGTTTATCGGGAGGAAAATGCAAATCTGAAATTCGTTTATCAGGTTGATAAAATGAAAATGAGAACCCGAAAGTCGTTTATAAGGGATGAAAATTTGCAAACCTGAAATTCGTTTATCAGGTTGATGAAAATTTTCAATGGGAACCCGATTTCTTTTATCGGGAGGAATAATGCATACCTGAAATTCGTTTACCAGGCTGACAACAAGAATGGCAGAACCCAGACATTTTCAAACTGGGATGAAATATTTTCATTTCATCAACCAGATAATTGAATTTCGGATACTCGATTTTCATGAAATGAAAATAAGAAACTTCTTTCGTTTATCGGGAGGAAAATGCAAATCTGAAATTCGTTTATCAGGTTGATGAAATGAAAATGAGAACCCGAAATTCGTTTATCGGGGATGAAAATGCAAACCTGAAATTCATTTATCAGGTTGATGAAAATGAAATGAGAACCCGAAATTCATTTATCGGGAGGAAAATATAAATCTGAAATTCATTTATCAGATAAATGAAATGAAAATGAGAATTTGAAATTCTCATCAACCTAAAAACGAATTTCGGAATTTGCATTTTCATCCCCCATAAATTGGGCTCACCTATGATTTGAAGTGTAAAAGACAACTAGTAATTAACCCTAACACTGACTGGATTTAAACTAGATAGATGTGTCCGTAAGAGACGGTCAAACTTATTGCATTTAAACCCGATAAACGAATTTCGGGTTCTCATCTCCCAAGTGGCGATCACCTGTGAGGTTGATTGCTTCATTAAGGGTTGGCGTGAATCACCCTTTTTAAAATGTGAAAAAAAACTGTTGGGTATCAAGACAGTTCTCAGGATTAGTGCGTCCCTTGTTGTTTATGAAGGATATCCAATCAATAAAAATTTGCCCCAGTGTCGTTGATTTTAGCATCCACTTTATTTTCGTGTACCTGCAGGTACTCAAAACAATGCGATATTGAGCAAAGAAAACTCGAATTGGTCACATAATATACAAAATGTCAATCTTAGTATTCTCTTATATTTTCATCAAGGTGACCGAGCTCGGTAAGAGTTGTCTACGTATCCCACCACGGGAATCAGGTCAAACGTAGTTCGATTAAACAGATAATTTTCACTTATTTGACAACTAAAACATCAACAACTAAGAAGAACAACTACAAACAAACAAAATGGCAATATGTGAGTTAGATTGAAGTACATGAATAAATAATATAGGCACATGGGAGCAATCTTAGTAAAAATCATGCCATCACCGTATTAACACCGCTTTGCCTTTCATTCTAAGTTATTTGGACCCGATCAGGCAATGCTTTGGATCCATCTGTCTCTTATACACATCTAGATGTGTATAAGAGACAGGTCATAGGGAGTGCAGATGTGTATAAGAGACAGCTTCTTAAGTTGTTTTCATTATTCCATCTCATTCACCTAAGTAGGAAATGAATTTCAATTTACATTTTCATTGCTCGATAAACCTCTTTTAGGCTGTCTTTTCAGGTTTTCACTAAGGTGCCCCTCCCTTTTAAGGAGAATTTTTATTTTTATTTTTGCATTTTTCCGCACACTCTCCTTTTGCCTAGGCCGCCCCGTAGGGTTTTCAACCTAGCCTATCTTTTGCTTTTGCTTTTCTTTTATTTTATTTTATTTATTTTATTTTTTTTGAACAAACAAAGGTGCCCTTTTCGGGTTTTCACATTTAGGAGCTGTAAGTAAATGACAGGTGTGGGAGTAAACCATAGGTCTGGCTAACTATCGCATTCCCCAATGTATGCGAGAGTTTAGTTTGTCAAGTGCAATTCGGCATCAGTAAGGCTGTCTTCCCTGTAATTGGGATTTGTTCATGTTGACATCAACTGCCAGAGTTTGAACAAACATGGGCCTGTCAGCCTATACAGAATCTACGATAGTTAGGGTAAACAATGGGTTAAGTCGTGTGATTGGGAAAAATTGGGATTATCTTAACAACAAACTTGCCTCAGTTTAAGATGGGCACTTTGGTTGGAAAGAACATAGTTACAATAGATGGAAGAGCGGATTTGTGATCTGAGGAAAACTGGTTATGTCCTTTATCTAAAAAATTTGCACCAGTTTTGGGCTGAGAGCCTTACTTGAAGGCAATTGACTGAACTGAGGAAATAGCTTTGAAATATGGTTGGGCTTGTATCCCCTTAAAAAAAATGTGCCCCAGTTTTATTATAACAAACTGAGTTTTGTTGGGAATTAGTTTTGGTCAGTCTTTTGCACACTATTTTTTTTTTTTTTGCCACCCAAAACAACAATTTTGCCCCAACATCGTAAATGAGCTCAGTTCCAATTTGTTTTTACAGAAAAAGGCTAGGGACAAAGCATAATTAAAACGAAAGATAGGCAAATAAAGAGAAAAGATATGAAAGGGTTTAGTTCAGATGTGGTAAAAGGGAAAGAAAACAACGGGTAGAATTCTATCCTACGTTCTGCAATGACTTAAAGGTTTACAGTCTGCCAAATCAGATGAAAAACTTTTTGACCATGTCCGCATTTATCGGTTGAGGGAAAACCTGTCCATCCATCTCCGTAAGGATAAGAGCTCCTCCTGATAATACTTTGTGTACAATGAATGGACCCTGCCAGTTAGGAGCAAACTTGCCCTTCGCTTCGTCCTGTATTGGCAATATGCATTTCAATCTAGATGGTCGCCAGTTTGAAAATGTCTGGGTTTGACATTCTTGTTGTAAGCTCGGGTCATCCTCCGTTGATAACATTGGCCATGACACATAGACAGGCCAGCCGTCTTTCATCAATTGAGTGCAAGCTGTTCATGTCTGAGCCTTACCCATTCTGCATCTTCTAACTCAGCCTTCATAAGAATGCGTAGAGAAGGGATCTCTACTTTCGCTGGCAAAACAGCTTCCATTCCGTACATGAGAGAGTAAGGCATTGCCCAATTAGATGTCCTGATGGAAGTTCGATAACCCAGCAGTGCATATGGCAGCTTTTCATGCCAATCACGCTGTGTCAAAGAGACTTTCGAATAATTCTCTTAAGATTCTTGTTGGCTGCTTCGACTGCCCCATTCATTTTTGGCCTGTAGATGGTGGAATTTTGATGCTTAATCTTGAATTGGGCACAAAGACCATCTATAATGTCATTGTTCAGGTTAAACGCATTGTCGGATTTGCAATGTATCCGGGATCCCAAAGCGGCAAATCTGACGTTCTTTGATCTTTAAGCTCATTTCCGGTTTAAACTTTCTTAGCTTCTGCTTTACAAGCAGGCATTTAGGATTGGTGGGGAGTTTGTGAACCATGACATCTGTTGAAATGCCAGGCATATCATCATAAGACCAAGCAAAGACGTCTTGGAACAAAATCAAAAATTCTATCATCTCTTTCCTCTGCCCTCTAGTCAAATGTATGCTGATTTTAACCTCTCTTATGTCCGTGTCTGTCCCAATGTTTACCGTTTCTGTTTCTTCCAAGTTAGGCTTTGGTTTTTCCTCGTGTCGCCCGAATTTATTTTCAATATGACACTCGTCCTCACCACTCTCAGATTGTGTAGAATCAGGGTCGGGTGTGATATCAAAATTGCACTCATTAGCCTCATAAACGACAGTATCTAAAGGATCAAAAGTATTGATTTTGGGCCATCTGGGAGAAAATAAAGTATGAAATGAAAGAAAACAAAATGAGCTAAAACATCTTAAGGAAAAAAGTTCTCTCTAAGAGGTTAATCGAAAATTTGTACAAGTGATCCTATAGAACATAAACTTAACATTCATTGGCCATCCTATAAAAAATCAATTGTCTTCAGAATTCACCTCCAAAATAGATGAATAAGATGAATGAGGAAGACAATAGCATGATTGTACTTGCTTTACTAATCAAATTGTTTTCAAAATTCATTTCCAAAATAGATGAATGAGATGAATCATGAATACAATGCCGTGAATGCACCTACTTCTTGACTAGATGGCATAAGCAAAACAACTTAAGAAGTACGAAACATACATACAAAGATGAAATTAAAATAAGCAAAACTAAAAATAATATCCTTTCAAATTTACCGAAACTCCCTATGACTAGGGAGATCATCAGATATCCAATTGTGCAGTTGGTCTATCTCAGCAAATGGCAGCTCAGTGTCATCCTTCTCCGCCTGGTCTTGAACAATTACCCCAACAAATAATTCGGCTATTCCTTGGATAAGGTCCTCCTTTTCAGCCTCATCTGCATCAGGAGCCATAATGGAGGCAGAACGTGGGAAAGTAATCTTAAGAGGTGGAATGACAATAGGCAATGCTCGACCTTCTGTTCAGCTCTCTTCTAGTCCTGGGGGAATCAACTGCCCTGTCTCTTATAAAATCGAGCCCAAATGTATAATCTGCGTTCAAGTAAGGCTCTCAGGTGTATTATGCCTTGCAAATGACATCCCCAAACCTTGTCCGATGCGATATCCTCCACGCAGCATTTCCTTTGCAATCATTACAACTATGTTCCCAGACAACTTTACATTGATAGATGCTCTCCAGGCCCTCAGCTGACAGAGACCATATCATAAGTTAGGAAAGGCACCGGAGTGTCGCTGCTTTCTCCAACTTCCTCCTTGACCATCATGGCATGGTCATCTTCGGCAAATACAATAATCAACTTAAGCTCGTAAATGAATTTAACCCTTTGATGCAAAGATGACGGAATAGCCCCAGCAGCTTAATGAAATGAATCCAGGGACGTCCCAGCAGCAAATTAAAATAATAGTGTGCAAAAGACTGACCAAAACTAATTCCTGTCTCTTATTTAAAGCACCCATATCAACCATGACCCTAGGCAAATGCCGCCCCTCACATCTAACCGAGATGAATAGAGCCTTGTTGTGGTCGCTCCCTTCAGAAGTTAAGTCATCATCAGAAAAACAAATTTGGTTTGATGCCAGCACACTGCCCACTAACCCAGCAAGTTTGTCAGTGAGAATGTCACGAGACACATGGGCCTCACTCAAAATCTTCAATACTGCCTCCCTGTGTAGCTCGGATGTTAACAATAAGTTGAGCATAGAAATTTGTGAGGGCATCTTATTCAGCTGCTCCACTACTGAATATTCACTTTTTCTGATCAATCTTAGAGAAAGTCCTCCACATCTTTGTCTGTTACAGCCTTAGGGGCCTGCATAGGCTCTTTACCTTTGCTGGATTGTCCGACCTCAAAACTGTTGTCATTTGTGATTCAACCTGACCTCGTGATAGCGGACACTTCCTTCTCAGGAACTGGCTTTCCACTGACAGATTGTATAGCTGAGGGTTGGTAATTCCACGGCATTGCATGTGTGCCCTCAATTGGCAATTGTGTTGGCAGTTCAATCACAACGGGATCCTGGGGTTCTACCTCAAACGGATCCACGTCTATGATAAAAGGCTCAGATGGCTCCGAAGATCAAATAAAACGGTTTGATCTGAGTCATTGTCACTTCTTTGATTGCTCATTCTTTCTCTTCGATCTCCGCTTCTATACAAGCCATTCCAACATGAGGCTCATGCCGTGGTAGCGGATTAGTGTTTACTTCAGGAGCCCTTTGTTCCGGCCTCCTAATGACAATCTCTCGTGCATCGATCATGTCTTGCACCTTGTTCTTCACGACGTCAAACAATTAGTTGTGAAATGCCCTGGGGCTCCAGAATGATAGGCACAGTGGGCATTGGAGTCAAACCTATCCGGAACTCCTCTCGGATACTGAGGAGGAGCTATGTAATTCAATCTCCTTGCTGATCTCAACTGCTCATATAGTTGCTCAATGGGCCGTCCTAGATTGGTAAAATTGCGGGGTGGTCTGCCATGTTGTCTGGCTTGGTTGGAGTTTGGTGAAGGGAATTTGTTTGGCTGGTTGGATCTTTGATTGTTTGGGGGTTGTGGTCTTGGATTATAATATGGGAGCTGTGGATTAGGCACGGGCACTTGTACCTGTGTTTGGTATACGGGTTGAAGATAGTATTGAGGTGGTAGTGGAGGTGGTGCATAAAAGGGTTGTGGGTTAGGTCTTTGGTATTGATGGAAATTGCGTGGTGGTTGGCGGTTGGTTTGGTTGAAAATAAAAGTCACTTCCTCTTCCTTCTTGTCAGCCTTCTTGCTCAGGGGTTTCTTAGCCAAGAATCAGACGTGCTCTCCTGCATGGATTTTATCTGAAGTTTGAAGGCCGTCATGTCAATAATTTTCCTGCTTTTTAAGCCCCTTTCAACAGCCTCTGATTGCTGGACGATTTCTGAAAAGGATTTGCCAATAGACCCGGTAAACTTTTCAAAGTAAGGAGGTTCTTGTGCATCAATAAAAAGTTTGACCATCTTAGTTTCAGTCATAGGTGGGCTCACTCTGGCAGCTAACGCCCTCCATCTTTTCACATACTCACGGTACTCCTCTGAGGGCTTCTTCTTTAAGTTCATCAGAGCAAAACGGTCGGGCTCTAGGTCGCGGTTAAACTCGTACTGTTTCACAAAAGCATTTGCCAAGTCCGTCCAATCCTGCAGTTTTTTGGGATCAAGCATTAAATACCATGATAAAGCATCTCCCTCTAGGCTTCTGGGAATTACCCTCATTGCTATCCGAGGATAGCTCGTCGAATTGCCCAGCAAGTTGTAGAACATTTTAAGGTGAGCTACCGGATCCCCAGTGCCATTGTAGTTTGGAAATTCTGGGATTTTAAATTTTGGCAGCAATTGCACCTCGGGGAATAGACATAGATCTTGGTAGTTGATAGCTCCAAATTTATCTGTCCCCTGTTGCTGCTTCATAAAACTATCGAACCGCTCCATCTTTTTCAATAGGGCATCATTGACAGTCGGTACAGGAGGTGGTGGTGGCATTAATTCAGCTTCCTCTCCTGGGGTATACTCCAACTCAGGAGGAGGTGGTGGTGGTGGAGTTGGACCTGTCAGTGGTGGCACTGAAGTTGGAGGATTATGATTTAATATGTAGGTGGGGTAGTGGCATCCCTATGCCGGGATTAGGCATATAAGGAGGCAGCATCTCCTGATTGGCGGGGTGAGGCCCATAAGTTTGCCTATACCATTACATTTCTTGGAGACATATTGGCCATAGCAGCCATCATAGATTCCATCTGTTTGCCCAACTCTGCGATCTCCGGGTTTTGATCCCCACTGGTCCCTTCCATCATCTTTTGCCTGTACGGTGCTCATACTGTCTTCAAATCGGAGTTGCTATTGCACGCGAGCGTGTATAAATAGGGTTGCGTTGGGCAGCTATTTTGACTCTTAGTACCTACATATTAAAACATAATAAAAAAGGAAAAAAGGAAAATTCAGATATATATAAACAAATATAATCATAAATTTACAGCATAAAACGTGGTTCCTTCCCCAGGAACCCTGAAAACAAAAAAAACTCGACGGAGCCCGTTTGAACTTATTCGGCGAGCTCCTTTAGATGGTCTCGTATCTTCATTATTTGCTCCTCGCTCCGCAGAAGCTTGCTACGTGCTGATTCAGCAGCCCCATTGTGCATTAGGCCTCCCAGATCATCGGCCATCTCAAAATGCATACCAACCAAATTCGGTTGTATTCCTGCTCTCGAATACAGGATTGCTGTGTATGAAGTCTTTTGTAAGCTTGCCTGTGATTATCTAGAACTATCTCCTTTTCCACTATTTCCTTATCCTTAGCCTCCAATATGTGCGGTCAATCGAGCAACTTCTTTTGAGGTATGGTCGCTGAAATTCCACACTGCTGTGGATCGTATAACGACTCCTGACATGCACGTCTGGATGCCCACGCTGACAAAATACTCGCCTTTTCTGACATTGATTCGAGGCCGCATCCCTTTGTCAGAACATAATATCGAACCGATCAGTCGCTGATTTTGCTGGTACTGTTTGAAATTTCCCAAACTGACGTATGATGACCCGGAAAGGCATGTAGGGAACAATGCCTTCATTTCCTATCAAGGGTATGAACGGAAGGCTAGCAGACTGCAGGCTCGGTGCATGACAGGGTACCCACTCTAGAACCCACTGTATGTCTGACTCCTTCAATGAAGATAACCAACAGATGTACTTCTCCTTGTCCTTCAGCAACTTCGCCTGGTTGATGCATTGATTGTGACTTTGTACCCAATTCACTCTACCCCAGGAAAAATCATGACGACCGATCTTTCGTCGCCCCAAATGCTCCATGAACCAGGCTGGCAATAACACCCGGCTTGAACCTTTGAAAATTTTGACTCCATTCTGACAGTTTGTACAAGCCACCAATATGTCGGCTAGAATAGTAGGGATTATGGTAAGGTGTATCAAATCTGCTAACATCCGTACCGTCCTAAATGCTATCCTCCTATCCGGCCTCAGAAAAATATATGCACTGGTCAGTGCTAGAGCAAAAACCTGGACTCGCTTCTGGGCCCAGGACTCCTAGTGGGATGCAAAAAATGAATCTTGTTTTTCTGAAATCCTTGTTTTGTGCCAAAGTGCTCATGTAAAAACATCAAAGTAACCGAACTAGCCTCGGGTCCTCCTGGTATTGTGGCCTCGGATATGTCGATGAAAAAAGAGAAATCCCTTGTAGTACCTAGGGACTGTAGTATAACAGCCCGATCCTTGAAGTCCAATCCGAGAAATCCTGCAATTTCCTCTAGTGTGGCACCATTTCAAACTTCCCGAATCTGAATACAGCTGCCTCACTTTCCCACACTTGTACCAAAGCATCTATATATGGTTCGATCTGACTCAATTCCCGCAGACATACTAGGTGACCCAAATAACCAGCTATCGCATTCAGTTCTGACAACTGCATGTTTCGTTCCCACTCTTGTAGCAGATAGGGCACTTTGGTCGCCTTTCCAATTACTCGAGCGAAACTCATCTGCATGAAATACATGTTAGCCTTACCTGAGATTGGTACCCCTTTAGAGCCTTTATAAAATGAACACGCAATCTTGCAAATCCCATTGTAGGTTATGTACCTAGGGATATGTATGCAATTTTATGTACGGGTATCCGATAGGGTATCCCTTCTACAGCTAATGATATGCAATAAGTAGCCTACGGTGGCCCTACATCGGTGGGGTTAACCTACATGCACACAAGGGATAATAAAGCTTTGGAAACATGTTGTAAGGATGGGTCAGAACTATGTGGGCTTGACAACCATATGCCTTTGACCCTACCTAAGGCTTATGCAATGTAAAAATTGAAATTTACTCTTTCTTGCGGGAAGTAGATACAAATTACGGTAATATGAATCATATCTGTCAGAAAAACTAATTACTATTACAAAGCAAAAATTGTAAGGCTCTTTACTATCTACAAGCCAGATAAATGGGTGGGTCTTACCTCCTCGTGTCTAGTGTCCTAAACAAGGTCCACACGGTTCTGCCCTATGCTTTAAGCTATATGACCATGAGGCTAGGCTTACTAATGCAATCTAGATAGGCTTGGTTCTCGAACCTTCAGACTTTGGGCCCAAAAATAAAATCCGTCAATTCCAATGGGCCTTATCGTCGGTGGTTGGGTGATCACCACAGATACCGTTACGTGCACATTGTGTCACGATCGCATATCTGTCTAGATACAGGATTAGATGTGTATAAGAATGTGGGAACCACCCACAACCAATAGGACTTGTAATAAATCTACATGTGTTATGCTGTATTCACTTGGAGGCGGTAAGATTCACATATTTTAGCGCGTTTGGCTCTAAAGGTTTGATGCACCCCAGCACCCATGTCAAAAATTTCTCCCAAATTAACCACAAACAGGTATAATAGCAAGATTATTAATCTGTATTTTAAAGCAAGAACAAATCACACCATAAGTATACATCTGATATGGCACGTAAAACGAGACCTAAATCGAGCAAATTGGCACTCAAGACAGCAAACATAGTGAAATACAGTAAAACCAGTGCAAATTGGCACTCAAGACAGCAAATATAATGAACGGGGTAAAATTGAGAGAAACGCGTTAAAATCGTGCGCCCGAATTCTCAAAGTCCCCAGTGGAGTCGCCACGCTGTCGCGCCCGCACGGTAAAGCTTACCGGCGCGACTAGCCGGCATACGGTGGGACCGGCACCGTCGCCACATGTGGTGCTCGTGAAATAGGTGATTGAATGCAAAAATCCTACCTACAATTTACAAACATAAATTACCTACTTACTATTACAAATTTAAATGAATCACCTATTTACTATTACATAACGGGGCCTTTAATGCGACTATGAATTGTATATAAAACAATCTAGACTACATTCAAGAGACAGCTGAGTCGCCACCTGTGTTGGTGCGCGGACACAAAAATACATCAAAATCTAAAATGAAAATAAACCCTAGTTTAGATTGACTCCAGGTCCACGTAACTCAAGAAAATGAGTTCGGGAATCCTGTTGTAAAATGGGAAGGTTTGGGATGGATTTGAATTTCCCTCGGCACCACTTTACCCGGCGTTGGACCGGTTGCGTGATTTTATCGCGTTTCCCTTTTCAATTTTAGTATTCATTATTGCCGGCTTTGTAGCATACGTGTGCTTTGAGATAGTTTAAAAGTAGTAAAATATGTACATGTTAATGAGGAAATGAAAATAAATGGTAAATATTAACATTGACAGGTAGATTTAGCCCGGGTCCAATAAAAACTCGCACACATTGAGCTTGTAGTGCCCTTTAACTCCCAAAGGGCAAAATAGTCATTTATCATGCACGCCGGAGTTTATTTCTAGCCCAATTTTATATTATTGATACAATTATTAAGTCCTGGGCTAAATTGAATTTGATTCAAAGCACACGTCTAGATGTGTCATTTATACACATCTATTAACCTACATTGACAGGGATTTAACATTTAAAGATAAGGCATAAATATGTGAATTGAGTCTCTTATACTTCATCTAGATGTGTATAAGAGACAGCTCTTTAATTGTGAAATTATGTTTTGCCCTTATGAAAGTGGGATATACAAGGAATTCAGGAAGATGTGGATTGGACTTCAAGGATCGGGCAATCAAAGGGTAATTAAAACGTATTAAAATGCCAAAACAGAAATCAAAGTAAAAATTGGTGGTTATTGACATAAAACACGTAATTTGGAAGAAATTTGAAGAGAAAAAACAGTAATATTAAAGAAAATTCCTTAAGGGCCTAAATGTAATTTAAAAAATTTATTTGAGGGCTAAAAATGCATAAGTCTGAAATCTGGAGGGCCAAAATGCAAATAAAATTTTTTCTGAAATTTTGGATTTTTTTTGAAATGTTCCACGTCATCGCTGACGTGGCGCAATCTGGTGGATTGCCACATCATCAATGACGTGGCATCAAATGGGCCCTATCAGAAGGGCCTAAATGTAATTTAAGAAAATATTCTCCGGCTAAAATTAAAAAAACTGAAATCTGGAGGAGTAAAATGGAAATAAAATTTTTCTAACCATTCTTTTTTTTTGTGTAGATTTTTGTGGGCTACCAGCCTTCTTCCACCATGATTTTGACCTACTAGATGAACGATTTTGCTTTGAGTTTGAAAATAAAAGTTGTAGCTCCAGGAACTCTCTACAACTTTTATTCTTTGAGTTTAATCCAGTTCCTCTTCTATCGCTTGAAATCTTGGCTCAAATGTGGTTGTCTGGAAAATTTTCCAGACTTAGAAATTTTTCTGCAGATCCTCTGGACCAATAGCCTTTTTCTACCACATTTTTCACCCTCCAAATTGACTATTTTGCTGCAGGTTTGAAAAGAGAAGTTGTAGCTCTAGAGACCTTCTACAACCCATTTTATTCTTTGAGTTTACTCCAGTTACTCTTTAATCTCTTGGAATATTGGCTGAAAGTTGGTTGTCTGGAAAATTTTCCAGACTTCGAAATTTTTTTGCAGATCCTCTGGACCAACAGCCTTTTTCTACCACATTTTTGACCCTCTAAATGGACGATTTTGCTTAATATTTACAAAGGGAAGTTGTAACCCGAGGAACCCTCTACAATTTTTATTCTTTGAGTTTAGTCTAATTACTCTCTGATCGTATGGAATGTTGGCTCAAAGTTGGCTTCTTGGCAGATTTTTTAGGCTTGAGAAAATTTTCTCTGCAGAAAAATTTCTCTTCTTTGGACTGATTTTTTGTGCTTTTAATGAATTGGATTGAGTGTAAAAATGGTCAAAGACCATTCCTTGTCATGTGGGGAGTATGGCCATCTGAAATTTTTGGTGAAAAATGGGTGAAAAACGCAGAGAAAATGTGGCCAAAACAGCTCTGTCGAGCTGATCAGCTCGACAGAGCTGTTTTGGCCACATGTTCTGCTTTTTCGTTTTGGAGCATCTATTGTTCTAGATTGAACTTTTTACATTTATTTTTATTTTTATTTTTCTAAAAAAAAAAATTTAAACCAATTAATTAATTTAATTTCTAATTTAATTAATAATTAGTTAATTAATAATAATTTAATTTAATTTTTTTTTTAAAATCTAAAAATTCAATAATATTAGAACTCATTCTTAGTATTTCAAAAGCATAAAACACATAAGAATAATTAAACATCAGACAGTAATTAAAAAGGAATTAAAGGGTAAATTCCAAGAAAATCAAATTTGGAGGTTAAAAAGACATTAAAATGAACCTGTTCAAATTTGGTGAGTCACTAATTAAAAGGACACAAGGGGACAACTTAAGGTCCCAATAAATGTGACAAAGTACCTTTGTGTACAATTTGAATTATTGACTCACCAAATTTGAAGAGGCATCTTAGTGGATTACAACTCCATACTTACCAACTTGGAAGCTCTATTTGTTTAATCTCTCTTTCTACTTATTTGTGCTTAATTGGATTATATTATTATTAAATTATTTGTTAGTGTGAAAGATTTTATTGGTGCATTATTTGCAAAGCAATTTTAATAAACCTAATTCACCCCCCCTCTTAGGTTGTTTTGGGTCAACAATTAGTATCAGAGTCACATACACTAATCATGGTTGTGTATAAGAGACAGAAATAAGTTGCCCTTTTATAGCACCAATAATATTTTATTTTTTGAATATCAATCTATTACTAGACCTCCTATGTTTAATGGGATGAATTTTATTAGATGAAAATATAAAATGAAAATCCTTTTGCAATCTATTGATATTGATTTATGGTATGTTGTCAATGAAGGTCCCTTTGAAGCTACCATTGTGGATGATCACATAAATATAAGAAGAGAAAAAACAAGGGATGAACTCACTCCATGAGATAAAGCAAATTTGACTTTAAATGCTAAAGTCATGAATGTGCTATACAATGCCTTGGATGTTAATGAGTCTATTCGTGTCAAAGTATGTGTTTCGGCTAAGAAAATTGGAAACGTGGGACAAATTGAAATAAATTTATGAAGGAAACGATGATGTTAGAGAACAAAAAAAATATTACTAGTTGCCAAGTATGAGTCTTTCAAGAACATGAGAATATTGATAAGATGTATTGTAGATTCACTGATAGCATTAAGGATCCTGAAACTTTGGGTAAGGAATATTTTTTGGGTAAGAAGAATAGAAAAATTTTAAATGCTCTATCCAAAGAATAGGAGGCTAAAACTATTGCTATAGAGGAAGCAAAGAACTTAAATTCCATGTCTATTGAGTTCTTGATTAACTACCTTACATCTTATGAATTGAAATTCAAGGTTAAAATGGTGGATGATGGAGAAGTAATCACCAAAAAGAAGCATTGACTTGAAGACTTCTCAAAAAGATTATAAAAATGGCTCTATCAATCTAGAAGATGAAAATCTTGATGAAGATAATCTTGCACTCATCACCAAAGGATTTCTCAAACACTACATAAATAAACGAAAAATGAGAAAAAGATGAGCGAAATCAACTCAAATAATTTCAAAGAAAAGACTAAGTTAGAAATTAAGAAGTAAAATGACAAGTTCTTTGAATGTGGTCAACCCGGACACTTTGCAAATGAGTGTCCTTCCAAGAAGACAAAGGAAGGAGGGAAGCCCTGTTTCAATAATTTTTATCCACATGTATAAGAGAATTCTGAAGGATAAGTTGAAGAAGAGATAGAATCAATACAATTTGGCCTTTATGGCTATTGGTGATGATGAGGTAACAACAACTTATGATTCTAATGATGAAAATGATAATGATCTTGAAATTTTTATTTTAAAATTGCATGATAGTTTAAAAGAATCATATGCTAGAAATAAGGAGTTAGTTAAAAAACAAATGTTTTGTTGACTGTTAACTCCAAACTTGTGAAGAAAAATAATAGGTTATTCAATTGAAAATACCGATTTCAAGAAACTGATGTGGCAAAACAAAAATCTCTTCTAGAACAATTTTTCTTAAAGAAAAGATTGGATGATCTTCTGTGATCTTGATCTTGCATATAATCTGTAAAATCATTACTGATATAAAAAAGAATAGAGTTCTGTTGATCAACAAGAACTTTGTCACTTTTAGAAGGAATGACTTATGATTTGTAAAATCGAAATCATTTTCATATGGAATATGCATATTATTTGTAACTATTGCCATTAATGATATAACATGTGAAACATAATTGTTATGTCACGAGATATGAAAAATCTAGAATAAATTCTGTATAGATTTGTTGTCAATTTCCTAATTCTCATGGACATAAGAAAATAAGGGTACCCAAAGTTATCACCTAATTTCTTGTATGGGTAATGAACATCATCAAAAATGCTAAATGGTTCATAAATAGTGGGTGCTCAAGATATATGACCGGTGATGCATCTCTCTTCACCAATCTGAAATCCAAAAATAGTAGAAAGGACTTTTGGGGATAACTTGAAAGCAAAACCAATTCGCATTGGTGATGTAGGTAAAAATAGTGAGACTTTGATTAATTAAATGTGTTTCTAGTTGATAATTTGAAATACAATCTCTTAAGTGTGAGCCAATTATGTGATGAAAATGTATATGTGTTCTTTACCAAGTATGAATGTTTAATTCTTGATAAAAATTTTATTGTTTTATTTAAAGGTATTAGGCACAATGATATTTATGTAATTTATCTTGATAATATTAGTGGCGACAATGTAAAGTGTTTAATCGCCTCTATAGATGATCCTTGGTTTTGGCATAGAAAGTTTTGTCAACATAAATTTAATTAAAATTTTGTTAAGAAAGAATTGGTAAGAGGTTTGACAAAATTGAAGTTTTTAAAAAATAAAATTTGTGATGCATACCAATATGGTAAACAAGTTAAAGTTTCTTTTAAACCAAAAAATTGTGTGTCTACTTCTAAATCTTTGGAATTATTATATATGGACTTATTTAGTCCAACTCAAATGCTAGTTTTGGTGGTAGTAAATATACTTTTATGATTGTTGATGACTATTCTAGGCATGTTACTGGGGGTACTATTTCTTATTCACAAAAATGAAACCTTTGAAAATTTCATAAATTTGTTTTCCAAAATAAAAAATTTGCTAAATTTAAAAATTATTCATTTAAGGAGTGATAATGGAGCTGAATTTAAATCTGGAGGTTTTTCCAAATTTAAATTTGGAGATTTTTCCAAATTTTGCGATCACAACGGTATTTCGCATGAATTTTCGGTTGTTAGAGTGCTTCAAGAAAATGGTTTTGTTGAAAGGAAAAATAGAATACTTTAAGAGGCTGCTAGAACCATGATTAGTGAGTGTGACCTACAAAGTATTTTTGGGCCAAAACCGTTAACAGAGCTTGTTATGTTATAAAGCGAGTTTTTTTTAGACCTATTTTAAACAAAACATCTTATGGACTCTTGTTTTGTAAAAAAACTTGTTGTGAGCTATTCTAAAGTTTTTGGTTGTAAATATTTTATTTTAAAAATTAAAGAGAATCTTGAAAATTTCGACAAGAAATCGAATGAAATTGGAATTTTTTTAGGATATTCTAGTGACAAGAAAACGTACCGAGTATACAATAGAAAACTCTTTTGATTGAAGAAGTTGTGCATGTTACGTTTAATGAAGCTAAGATGTTATTTCAAGAAATGTTTGTGAAGATGAAAATGTAGGTGTGCAAAAGAAACTTGAAAAGCTCGCTATGCATGAAGAATATCAAGAGACCAAGGTAAAAAATGAGGACGATGCTCATCACTTGGATGAAGGAGAAAGGAACGAAGATTCTCCAAAATATCTTCCAAAAGTATGGATATTTTGTCTCAAATCACCCTCAAGAATTAATCATAAGTATCTATCCGATGGGATAAAACTCATTCTCATAAACATTTGATTAATAATTGTGCCTTACTTTCTCATATTGAACCTAATGTATGAATGATGCTTTGAATAATGAATCTTGGGTTCTTGCTATGCAAGAAGAACTTTGTTAATTGAGAAAAACAATGTGTGGATTTTAGTTGAAAGACCCTCAACATCATCCCATAATAGGAACAAAATGGGTATTTAGAAACAAACTAAATGATAAAGGTGAAATAATTACAATAAAGCTAGACTTGTTGCGAATGGTTATGTTCAGGAAGAAAGAATTGATTTTGATGAGACCTTCATACCCGTTGCTCCTTTAGAATCTATTCTTGCATATGTATGTGCTTGTTTCAGGTAGAGTTTAACTTTAAAAACAAACAAGCGATGAATAACTTCACTAGATCACTATACTCTACCTAACTTCCGCAAGTATACGGAATTAATAGTTATTGAATAAGTGGGTATCGTTCCCACGAATAACAAGAGGATTTGCAAGCAAATACCAAGATTTACGGATTCTTGTATAGTTAAGTGAATTCAAACAATAGAGGGTGAAACTATACTATTCAAAACCATAATTAAATTCAAGCAATTAAAAGCTAATTTTAAACTAAATTATGTACTAAGCAAGTAAATGAAACTAAGCAATTGTGAGATTGAGAGACTAGCTACTATTTATATCCTCATAAAAATAATTAAATGAAAACACTTAATTCTACTCTAAATTAACCAAAATAAAACTAAATTAACAAGCAAGCAAGTAACCCAATTAAATGTCTACATAAAAGTAGTTTTGAAAACTAGAAGCAACCATTTCTGCACTAGAATTTTGAAAGAGTTAAACTTCAAATCTAAATACTTTTGAATTTTTGATAATAATAAATAAAGCCCACAAAAAATTAATTAGAAATTAATGCAAGGAATTGAAAATTCTTAACTAAAAATCAATAGATCAATAAAAACTTTAATTTCTCTTTGAAACCCTTTTTTCATGAAAGCAAAGAGATTCTCACTAATTTAAACTAGATAGTAAGTAAAAATTATATCTATTTGAAGCTTAAGATTAACCCAATACAATTATCTGATCAAAATTTAAACTTGCAAAGAAATTAAAACTAAATCTAAAAGATAATTAAAGAGAACTTTTCATTAAATAAGAAACTTGAAGGTCAAGTTACTCTAATCTCTATCCTAAAAATTGATAACTATCTACTCTCTATCCTACTTATCCTATTATAATTTTTAAAAATAGTTTAATTAGTATATTATTATACAAGGCAAAAATCATAAGTTGGTTACTAGACTATTACAAAATTATTTTAACTACTTAAGCCACAGCGAGTCTAGATCCTAAGAGTCATTTTTTCGAATCCAGATCGCGATCTGGGCTCTCTTCCCAACAATCCTTCATTTCTTCTATAACTACAATTTGTCTTCTTATACACATTTCAGATTCCAACATCTAATTTTGGCCTGCATAATATTAATACAATTAAGTAATTAATTAAGTTAAAATTTTAATAAAAATTTATCGTATTTAACAAGAATAAATATAAATACATATGAAAGAAATTAACTAAAACCCTCAATTAATTACCCAAAGTTCGGGAATTAAACTATCAAACTGTCATAATTTAAAGTAAAATAATTCTAGTCTACTATAATTATCACACCCCCAAATTTAACAGATGTGTATAAGATTTTGCTAGTCTCGAGCAAAACAAAAATTAAAAGAGGCCTATTAACACTTAAACATCATCCAAATTGACAAAATACTGTATGAATTGTGGATGTACTTATAGCAATTAAGAAATCTATCAAGAAACCTTCAATACTATATGATAGGTGAAGTGTTTAAATGAGCCAATCCATAATTGCAATTTTCTACAAAGAAGCAAACGTTCATTTACTACACAAGATTTCATATCACTAAGAATTACTATTCTCATTTCACATCACTAAGAATTACTATTCTCAAAAAGAGTTACCAAAAGTTTTAGTTCTATCCATTTAAAATATCATTGCTTCTCAAATCACAAGTAATATGGAATTAGTCAATTATCCCAACTAGGTATCATGAAAATAGAAGTTCATTTAGGAATCAATTTAAATACAAATGTCACACATTTTGGGAATAGACATTTAATAAGGAATAAATAATATGAGATCAATGATAAGTATTATAAACAGTTACTTCTTAACTTATTGGTATACTAAAATGCAATTTCTAATGGCTTAATTCGGGAAACAACATGCGTACATGTCGGAATCTCGTACTCGCCTTATTCCTAATTTTTTTTAATTAAAGATAATTAAAGATGGTTTGAAACCAAGGTAAAGGAGAAAAATGTACTCAAAGTTAATCTCAAATACCAATTATTCACAAATTATAAGAACATTTCCTATACAAACACACAAAATGTCCTATTTCATCTAACTCAATTTTTTTTTTCGAAAGATAAATCATCTAACAAAATAATATAAGTGATTTGATCAGAAACTGTATTTTATACACATCTAAATGTGTATAAGAGACAGAGAAATAGTAATACCAAGCTTTTGAAATCTTTATGTTATAAATAACTGCCCACTCACATTTAAATCCATGAAATGACCCAATCAAATATTTCAAACATATAATATTCTACATCAAAATTTATTATCATTGAGTACTCAATTGGTCAATTGTCCATCCATTATACATCAAGTGACATCAATATGCACAAAACAACCAACCCCAACAGGAAAAATAAACACCCCTAAACTTGTCATTTTATTCAAGTTGATGAATAAATCATCCTTCTACTCACCTAAAACCTAGCATAAAGACATGTCCAACAATAACAAAAACTACTAAAACTACGACATAATTTAAGCTAACAATTAAAATTGAGTAAAAGTGCTAAAAGCATTTAACCATGCCATGCATCTTATCAATTGTTACTAATAAAAAGGAACATCCAATTAGATGTGTATTAACAATTGCAAAAATGGCATCAGCTTAAGGCCCTTAGCCATTTTAATTTTAATAGGCACTGGATGGCTAAAACCACACCAAATATCCAATCAAGTAATTCCCAAAAAGATTTAATCCATGAAACATCAAAATAAATATCTACTTGGTGTCAGTTTAAGGCCATTGGCCAATCTACAAAAAACAAAAAAAAAATAAATAAAATATCCCAAATCAAAGGACTGAAAATAATTTGAATAAAAGTAATCAAATGTCAAGGTGCTAAGTCATGAGAAACAGAGAAAATTGTTCATCTTCCACAAATGGCTTCAATTGCTTGGGTTGGAGGTCATCAATGCCCAATACAGTTGGTGGCATTAATCCTCTTGTTCCATCTCCTCTTGACCCTTCTCAGTATCAATGGGTTGATTTTCTTCATGATCGTCATCTAAATCCCCTCTGGTTGTGCAATACACTCGAAATGTGTATAAGAGAAATATTCTTGCCATCTAGCCTGCTTCGGGGTCAACTTCTTTTGGGACTTGAAGTAGGTATTTGCCATATTATCGGTGATAACGGTGAACTTGGTTCCCAACAAGTAATGTTTCCACACCTCAAGGCAATGCACAACAGCAGTCATTTCCTTTTCGTGTGTGCTGTATCTCATTTCACAGTCTTTCAGCTTCCTGCTCTCGTAGGCAATTGGATGACCATTCTGGACAAGCACTCCACCAATGGCCCTGTCACTGGCATCCGTATGCACTTCAAACGGCAAACTAAATTCTGGCAAACCAAGAACTGGTTCAGAAGCAACGCCCTCCTTCAATAGCTTGAAGGCCATTTCACAGTCATCATCCTAGCTCCATCGTTTCTCTTTCTTTAGCAAATCAGTCAAGGGAACCACCAGCTTTGAATAACCCTTGATAAACCGACGATAATAATTTGCTAAGCCAAGGAACGATCTCAATTCTGGAATCGTCGTTGGGGCTGCCCAGTCAATCACAGCCTCATGTTTTTTAGGGTCCATTTTCACTAGGCCATTGCTGATTATATGGCCAAGAAATGTTATCGTTTCCCGACAAAACTCACATTTCTCCTTTTTGACATAGAGCTCGTGTTCCCTTAACCTAGCAAACACAGCTCTCAAATGTGCAACGTGATCATCCAACGTTTCAGAATATATGACAATATCATCCAAGTACACAACGACAAACTTGTCTAGATATTCTTATAAAATATCATTCATAAGATTACAAAACGTAGCTGGAGCATTTGTCAGCCGGACAAACGGCATGACCAGAAACTCATAGGCTCCATATCTAGTTACAACAGTAGTTTTTCCCTCATCCCCTTCCGCTATACGGACTTGCCAATACCCAGCCCTCAAATCTATCTTGGTATAGATTTTTGCCCTAGCTAGCTTATCAAATAAATCAAGAGTATTAGGAATTGGGTACTTGTTTCTTATATACATCTAGATGTTGAGGGCACGGTAGTCTACGCAAAACCGCAAGGAACTTTCTGCCTTTTTCTGAAACAGAGCTGGGGCACCATATGGAGCTTTGGAGGGACGAATAAGGCCACTGTCCAGCAAATCATCAAGCTGTTTCCTCAGTTCAACCAGCTCCATTGGGGACATTCGATAAGGAGCCTGAGCCGGGGGTATTGCTCCAGGAATCAGTTCAATATGATGATCAATAGCACATTTCGGGGGCAGCATCTTAGGCAGTTCGGCTGGCATGACATCCACAAATTCATCCAGCACCGCTGCACAACAATCTGGCACCTCTTGGAACACTGATCAGGCTTGATCTCAACCAAGGCCGCAAGGTAAGTAATTTCCCCACATTTCAAGCCATTTTCCAACTGTATGGCCGAAATTTGGCCATTGAACAATTGTCCCTGTCGTTTCTAGACGAAGGACCAGCAATAGCATTAGCATTAACACAAACAGAAGGTAAGAAAGTTGGGCACGCTTGGCTGGATCTTTCTTGATGTGCTAAAGCTGCAGGTGGTATGTAATGCTATCCACAAGGTGGACTAAAATGCCAAGCCGGAGGTGGTGGCTGCCTAACCCTTGTACCTAATAAGGTGGTTTTGAGAGTTTCTCCAATTAAGGTCAAATTGTTATGCATCACCATCTAGTTGTATGTCCAATACCTTTGCAATCATTCCTCTTCTCTTTACTAACTGGAGGAATTAACACAAAACCTGGGAGCATCGGAATAAAGGAAGTACTCTGAGGTGGTGGTGGTGGTGGTTGGGTAGGGTGTTCTTCTTGATGGTGCTTTTCATACTCTCTCACCATTTTTATAAACATACTCCCAATTAATCCTGCCTTTTGAATATGTCATTGGCTCTGCAGGATCAATCGGGCAACCTGCTAAAGTGCACAAATGGTGAATCAAACTAGAGGCATAAAAAATAGGTAGCCTAGACTTTCCACTATCCAAGAACCCCTGTCTGATAAGGCCACCAACATTCACTGGCACCCCTGTCATAATAGCATACACTAAGAGTACTTTGTCCCTCTGAGTAAAACTCAAAGCATTAGACCCCCAAATTCGGTAGCTAATAACATAAAACTATAACTTGGCCACCAATGAGAGTCCCTAACGTGCAATTCTCAATTCAGTATTAGAGGAAGCATTCTTAATCCAAACATACTTATCGCAAATGACATTTTTAATTACATTCATATCTTTGTCTTTCTCATTTAACAATGCTAAATATTGATTGGAAGATATAGAGGGTATGTTAAAGTAGGCATTGATCAAATCTGCACTAAAATCCACTAATACCCCCGCACTCCCACCTTATCTTTATCATCCAATTCACACAAATTACAAGGAAATACCTTCACTAATTGGGAAGCCCTGGAGTCAATTGGAATATTAAACCTCTCCCAATGTCTTGACTTAATTTGCTCTTCAATGGCTTTTCTAGCTTCCTCATAAGCTCCCCAATGCATGACAGGTCAACGTTTCTTTCTCAAATAACTTCATGCTTTTATTAAGACAGTCCAATTGGATGTTTCCATGATCACCCGAGAACTGAAGTTCTATATGCCCACCAGATCAGAATTTGAGAAATGCCCCAGGACCACTCATTTCCTACCAGGCCTTTCTTTTTCTCGAATCCGCTCCTCTTCCCCTCATTCTAGCTCTTCTCTCAGCACTTCCATACACTCCTCTAGTCATTTCCTGAACATTTTCAATCAAAATTTCAGACAAATACCAACAATTCCAAGAATCACTGCCAATAAAATTAATTCACCAAATTTTCAAAATTTCCTAACAACAAATCAACCCAATCCAAACACCAATTAATAAATAATTCATAAAATTGAGCAATTTAAAGTCACAATTTTTCCTTCAAAAATTTGCACAGATTATTACCCAAAATCAACAATTGGCTACCAAAAAATCCACCATAAATTCATCAAAAATACCCAATAATTATCTTCAATAATTTGACAATTGGGGCCACGAATTCAAAGAAAGATATTATCCGATTGTGGATTGAAAATTTCCTCAAAAAGTCTTGTGTGTCAATCCTCCTTGATGTCCCAATTTCTCCAAGAAATCTCCCAAATATTCTTGCTTTGATGTTCCTAGAAGGAATTAAGATGATGTTAGTGGCGATTATGAAGTTTAATGATCTGTCTCTTATACACATCTAGATGTGTATAAGAGACAGTCTCTTATACACATCTAGATGAAAATAAGAGACAGATTCAGATGAACTCAGATCCAGACCACATTTTATCTTCTGGAAACTGCTTGATCGAGATTACGTGATCTAGAAAAAATAGGTCTGTTCATTGAGATCTAGAAATCTGGCCTGATGTCGAAGTCGCGATCTCGATTCTGAAATCCCGATCTGGAGGGAGTTGAGATCCCGATCTCGATTCGGGTGAAAAATATCCATTGCAGAAGAGACAGATTTTCATATTGCCATCTCAATTTTGAGATTGCGATATGGACCAAAGATGAATATACCCTCTAGATGTTTGAACTCCATATCGTGATCTGGAATTTGAGATGGCGATCTGGAGCTAAACTTCTACAAAGTGTATTTTCAACACTTAGCCAAAATTTCTCCACTCTTCATCACTTTTCTCCAATTCCATGCACAACCTACAAATAAAAAATTAACAAGTTAAGATTATAATTTCCCTTATTCTTTAGCACCATTTATTGTAGATTCTCAAAACTTAACTTTTTAAACAAAAATTCTAATCTACCATCTATACCTTACTCAAAATTACACTAATTGTGTCTCAGAGACAGGGAAATGGTCATTGAACTAATTTAAAGACTTGGCTGTCTCCCAAGAAGCGTTCTTTTATAGTCACTAACTTGACTATATCATGGATTTCATTCTTGCACAAATTGGGCGATTTCTTGTCTGCCTTCAATGATTCCTCCAAAGTAGGGTTTGAGTCAATGACCATTAACCTTTAAAACTACCTCTTTCCCTTTCATTTCCACCGCTCCATGAGAAAAAGTTTGAACTACTTCAAAGGTGCCACTCCATCTTGACTTGAGTTTTTCCGAAAATAATTTGAGCCTTGAATTATAAAGTAGCACCAAATCACCAACTTTAAATTCCTTCCTTAGGATGAGCTTGTCATGCCATGTCTTAATTTTCTCCTTATAGATTAAAGAATTTTCAAATGTTTCTTTCCAGAATTCATCCAACTCATTCAAATCAAGCATCATCTTTCCATATGCTTCATGCAAATAAAAATTCAAGTTCTCTATTGCCCAATATGCTCTATGCTCAAGTTCCACTGACAAGCAACAGGCTTTTCCATACACAATACGGTATGGAGACATGCTTATGAGGGGTTTAAATGCCATTCGATAGGCCCACAATGTGTCATCTAACTTAAGTGCCCAATCCTTCCTAGCATTATTCACCGTCTTCTCCAAGATTCTCTTCAATTCTCGGTTTGAAACCTCAACTTGACTTGATGTTTGAGGACAATAAGTTAAAGCAACTTTGTGTTTTATTCCATACTTTGTCATCAAGACCTCAAAATTTGAACTTTTGAAATGAGATCCCCCATCACTAATAATAAACCGAGGCACTCCAAACCGAGAGAAGATGTTATTTCGAAGGAATTTAGTGACCACTTTGGCCTCATTGGTTGGGGTTGCGATCGCTTCGACCCACTTTGACACATAGTCAACCGCAACCAAAATGTATTTGTTGGAATATGAAACCGAAAACAGCTCCATAAAATCAATTCCCCATGCATCAAATACTTTCAACTCAATAATGTCATGAAGGGGCATTTCATGTTTTCTTGAAATATTACCCATCCTTTGACATTTATCATACTGTGAGCACAAATTTTTGGGAATCCATGAATATAGTTGGTCAATACAAACCATTTTGATGAATCTTAAAAGCCATTCGTTGAGTTCTATGGTGTCCTCCAACCGGAGATGAATGACAATTTCTTAATATATCGGTTACTTCAAATTCCAGAGCACATCTTGTAACACCCCGGGCCCTGGACTGACCCAATAACTTTTGAGCGAAAGCAACAGGCTCAAAATGCTTAAGCCAAGTTTTAAGTAGCCCAACACCCAAGATGTTATAAACAATACAATATCCCCTCCCACTTTCGATGTGGGACAGGGTGTCACAATCACCGCTCCTTAAGGCTTTGCGTCCTCGCAAAGCCCAAGTTGGGCCCCAATAACATATCACATATAATGCATAGCATAGCCCAATACCACTGACCCAGTCTCCTGTGCAGAGACCAAAAGGTTCGTTCTGATACCAACTATAACACCCCGGGCCCCAGGCTGGCCCAACAACTTTTGAGTGAAAGCAACAGGCTCAAAATGAGCTTAAGCCAAGTTGTAAGTAGCCCACAACCTAAGGTGTTATAAACAATAGAATATCCCCTCCTATTTTCGATGTGGGACGGGACATCTACACATCTCCGTAGTACTTGATCATTGCACCTTCAGAATATACACATCTAGATGTGTATAAGAGACAGCAATTTTCTTTAAGAATTTCCTTTTCTCATTGACGTTTAGCATCTTTGGTACTATCCTTGCTACAAGATTATTCACAATGTCCTCATACCATGGACTCACTTCCTTCACCTTAAACAATTTCTCAATTGATGATTCTTCATTGATGGCTATTTCTTCATGATTGACAAGTCTAGATTCTTCAATCCTTGACAAATAATCGGCTACCATGTTTTCAACACCCTTCTTGTCGACCACCTCCCAATCAAACTCCTGTAATAAAAGTATCCATCTCAATAAATGTGGTTTGACATTTTGTTCAGAAAATAAATAATTTAAAGCGGAGTGATCGGTATGCACAATTACCTTTGATCATCAATCAAATATGATATAAACTTATCAAATACGAAAACTATAGCAAGTAGTTCTTTTTGCGTTGTAGAATAATTAAGTTGTGCATCATTTAAGATCCTACTTGCATAGTATATGACATGCAACATTTTATTCACCTTTTGACATAAAATGGCACATATTGCATAATCACTAACATCACACATAAGCTCAAATGGAAGAGACTAATTTGGTGCTACAATGACCGGTGCAATCACAACAGGATGTTTTAACTCATTGAATGCTTTCAAACAAGAATCATCAAAATGAAAAGGACAATCTTTTTGAAGTAATAAGCATAAAGGTCTAACGATATGTAAGAAATTCCTAATGAATCTTTTAAAAAACCTGAATGACCTAAGAAACTTCTTACCCCCTTAACATTAATTAGAGGAGGCAGCTTTTCAATCACCTCTACCTTTGCCCCATCAACTTCTATTCATTTTGATGAAACTTTGCGACCCAAAACATTTCATTCTCTCACCATGTGAAATGACATTTTTTACAATTGAAAACAAAATTAATTTCTAAACACCTTTTCAACACATTGGACAAATTTGTAAGACAATCATCAATTGAGATATCAAATACACTAAAATCATCCATGAAAATCTCTATACTTTTTTCAACCATGTCATGAAAAATGGCAAATATAAAACGTTGAAATGTGCTTGGAGTATTATCGTGATCTTCAGGACAATTGGCAATTTGAAAATTACCAGAATAACCATGAAAGAAACAATAATATGTAAAACCGACTAACCTCTCAAACATTTGATCAATAAAAGGTAGAGGAAAATGATCCTTTCAGGTGGTCTCATTCAACATACGCCAACCCGTAACCAATTTAGAGGGGAGGAGCTCATTGGTTTCACGTATGATTATGGTAAAACCATTCTTTGTTTTGGAACAGCTTGAGTGGGACTAACCCACTCACTATCGCTAATAGGGTAAATAATACCGGCTTTCAAAAGTTTGATAACCTTCTTTCTCACAATTACCTCTTTTAAAGTAGGATTCAATCTCCTTTGAAGTTGCCTTACTAGTTTATTTCTTTCATTCAACAAGATTTTATGCATGTATATGGAAGGGCTAATTCCCTTAATATCATCAATAGACCAAGCAATGGCATCCTTATGCATTTTGAGCACCACAATTAATCTTTCAAGTTGCTTACTTGTCAAAGATTCATTCACAATCATTGTGTATGTCTCATTTTCACCAAGGTATGCATACATCAAATGAGTAAGAAGAGGTTTGAGCTCCAACTTGGGGGATACGTTGGTCGAAGACCCCCTTTTACCTTTTTTTTTTTTATTCTCGTCATCTTCTTTTTGCAACAAAGTGTCATCCTTCAATTGATTCACATTCCTCATTCCTCATTCCTTCTTCATCATCTTGAGTTAGAGCATTTAACTCTAAGATCTCCTCATCCATTGAGAAATTCTCTATTGCATTCTTACAACAATCATCAATTAGATCATCTATTACATTTATATTCATGACGATCTTCAAAAATTGAAGGAAGCTTTAATGAACTAAAAACATTAAATGTAACAATTTTATCATTTATCCAGAATTCCAAATTTCTTTCTCGAACATCAATAAGTGCATGGCCGGTAGCAAGGAAAGGCTTCCCAAAAATGATTGGCAACTCATCATCCTCTTCCACATCAAGTACAATAAAATTGGATAGAAGGTAAAGTTTGTTAATTTTCACAATCACATCATCAATGATCCCCTTTGGAACTTTATACTTTAGTTTGCAAGTTGCAATGAGACACTTGTTGGTTTTAATTGTCCTCTATTTAACTTCTTGAATACTGCATAAGGCATGAGATTTATTGAAACTCCCAAGTCACACAATGATCTTGCAAATTGTAAACCCCTAATCTCACAAGGAATGGAAAATGACCCGGGTAACTTGAGCTTTAGTGGTAACTCCTATGCAATTTTCTTTTTGAAATAAGGACTTGTTTCCTGAATTTAGCATAGGCAGACATGTTCCCAAGGTGCCTCCATGAATGGAATGTTAATTTCAACCTTTTTGAATATCTCAAGAAACTTTTTGAACTTCTTTGCCTTTTCTTCATCCTTTAACTTTTGAGGAAATGGCACAGTAACATGCTTTGGCTCATGATAATTCAAATCCTTGCCTTCATCGCCTTGTAAGTTGGGCATAGTAGACTCATTCATCAATTTGTCTTGCCCCATTGAAGACTCTCTTTTTTCCTTCTCTTCATCCTCAACTCCTTCTTTTTCTATATTTTTCAACGAATGTCTTCCAACTCTTTCTTCCAACTCCTTACCATTCCTAAGGGGCCTTGCATTGCTCTTTGGGGTTTGGAATGTTATCACTCTGAAGCACCCCTAGAGGTCTTTTATTATTCAACCTTGCCAATTGCCCCAATTGAATCTCCAAATTTCTCGTCAATGCCTGTCTTCTTCTCATAATCTCTCTTACGTTTTTCATTTATCCTTTCCATCTCTTTTCTTAAATACTCGACTTCTCTTTTCCAACCATCTTCACACATATTCTCTCTTGGGCCATATTGATCATGATACATGGATTGGGAAGAATTTGCATATTGGGAAGGAGTTTTTGGTTGTTGGTTTTGAAATGAAGGGTTAGGGAAAGATTGATATGAGTTGGGTTGGAAATTATTTGATATGGCGGTTGATGAGGTCAAGGTGAGGAACTTGAAGCTTGAGTGTGTTGGACATTTTGAGGTAGGGGATTTGGTTGGTAAGGATGATTGGATTGATTGTTGGTGTTGCTCCATTAAAAATTAGGATGATTCCTCCGAGAGGGATTATTTGGATTCCTATAAACTCCGGATGGGTACCTTGGAAATGATGATTGATTAGACACATAATTGATTTGCTCATTGGACCCATAAGGTATCTCACATTGTCCATTTGCATGACCGCCTCCACAAAAATCACATACCATACTTGGTTGGGTTGGAGAAGAAGACATGGCATTTACACTACATGGTTTTCCTAGGTTCTCCCATGCCTTTGCAATGTTGTTCATATCACTCATGAACATACTTTGTTGTGTTAGAAGAGCATCTTGCATGTTCAAATTTAACACTCCACCTTGTGCATTAGTTTGATTGGCTTGGTATTGAGCCATTGTGAAGTCAGCAGTCCATGATTATAATAATTGTATGCCATCCTATTGAGCAATCTTCAGCTTCCTCCGGTGTCTTGTAAGAGATGGACCCATTGACGGAGGCATCCACTATGGATTTCTTCTCTTGAGTTAAACCATTATAGAAAGTTTGGATTTGATGCCACAAAGGAATAACATGGTGATGACATTTTCTTAGCAACTCCTTGAACCGCTCCCAAGCCTCTCATAAGCTTTCACCAACATCTTGCTTAAAGGATGTAATGTCATTTCTTAATTTGGCGGTTCTTGCGAGTGGAAAATGCTTTGCTAAGAATTCTTGAGCAAGTTTATTCCAAGTAGTAAACGTTCCTTGGACGTGGGATTGTAACCATGATTTGATGCCCTATCCCTGAGAAAGAAATGAAACACCCTCATTCGCACACAATCCGGGTGTACTCCAATGAATTTGAACTTGTCCAAATCTTCCTCAAAGTTCATGAGATGTGTATAGGGATCTTCATTGGGACCACTCCCAAACATGGCATGGGTTTTGAGTATTTGGATTAAGGCAGGCTTAATTTAAAAATTGTTAGCTTGCACGGGCATCCGTGCATTGCTAGAGTTCGTCCCATCAAAATTTGCAAGGCATATTACCACAATGGCCTTCCATTCCCATTCATGCCATTTCCATTCCCGTAACTACCTATCCCATTATTTCCAAAAACCTCTTCTT
Organism: Cinchona pubescens; assembly: GCA_025175665.1. Taxonomy (NCBI): domain Eukaryota; kingdom Viridiplantae; phylum Streptophyta; class Magnoliopsida; order Gentianales; family Rubiaceae; genus Cinchona; species Cinchona pubescens. Next base: position 88,843 of record JANKKI010000346.1, on the reverse strand, counting down.
CATCATTTTCCATGTTCAATTTCCTTTGATAAGCATTAGAATTTGCCATTTCAATCATTTCTTGCTGTTGTTGTACCTTTCTAAACTTCCAGATTTTCGTTAGCTCTTTTTTCCTTTCCTTGACCAAGCAAATGAATGGCCCTTTATCTCCTTTTACCATGCACTACAGGCAATAAACCTAAGAAAATAGTCAATTGAAGTGCCAAGTCGATTACACAACACAACCAACAAACATAAACGAATAAGCAAAATTAACAAATAAATTGAACTAAAGTGCTTAATCTTCACGACCTGGTAAACGCTTAATATTGCCAAATTCCAAGGACAATCCTCAGCAACGGCACCAAAAACTTGATTGCTTGTTTTACGTTGAGTTTAACTTTAAAAACAATCAAGCAATGAATAACCCCACAAGATCACTATACTCTACCTAACTTCCAGAAGGATACGGAGTTGATAGTAGTATAGGATGAGTGGGTATCGTTCCCATGAAGATTGTTTAGCAAGCAATTACCAAGATTTACGGATCCTTGTATAGTTAAATGAATTCGAACAATAGAGGGTGAAACTATACAATTCAAAACCATAATTAAACTCAAGCAATTAAAACCTAATTTTAAACTAAATTATCTACTAAAGCAAGTAAATGAAACTAAACAATTATAAGATTGAGTAAACTAGCTACTATATCCTAATAACAACAATTAAATGAAAGCACTTAATTCCCCCCTAAATTAACCAAAATATAACTACAATTAAAAAGCAAGTAATCCAATTAAAAGACTACATAAAAGAAGTTTTGAAGACTAGAAACCACCATTTTTAAGGTTAATTTTGAAAGAGTTAAACTTGAAATCTAAATATTTTTGGATTTTTGATAACAATAAAGAAAGCCTACTAAAAATTAGCTAGAAATTAATGCAAGGAATTGAAAAGACTTAACTAAAAAGCAGATGGATAAACAAGAACCCTAATTTCTTAGGATGAAACCCCAAAATTCTTAGCAGAGAGATTCTCACTAATTTAAACTAGAAAGCAAGTAAAAATTATATCTACTTGAAACTAAAGATTAACCTACTACAATGATCATATCAAAATTTAAACTTGCAAAGAAATTAAAACTAGATTTAAAAGATAATTAAATAGAACTTTTCATTAGAGAAGAAACTTGAAGGTCAGTTGAGTTATCCTAATCTATCCTAAAAAATTACTAACTATTCACTCTTTATCCTACTTACCCTATTACAATTTTTAAAAATAGCTTAAATAGTGTATTATTACACAAGGCAAAAATCAAAAGTCTGTTACTCAACTATTACAAAATTGCCCTTACTACTTAAGCCACGGTGAGTCCAGATCACGATCTAAGCTCGCTAATCACTAAAGTCATTTTCTGTGTCTAGATCGTAATCTGGAAAATTCAGATCACAATGGACTCTCTTTCCAGCAATCTTTTGTTTCTTCTATAATTACAATTTGGTCCTTTGAATTTTGATCATTCGAGCTTCCAACATCTAATTTTGACTTGCATAATATTAACAAAAATAAGTAATAAATTAAGCCAAAATTTTAATAAAAACTTATCATATTTAACAAGAATAAAATATAACATATATGAAAGAAATTAACTAAAACCTTCAATTAATTACCCAAAGTTCAGGAATAAAACTATCAAAATGCCATAGAATTTAGAGTAAAATAACTCTAGTTTACTAGAGATATCAGAATGCTTTAACAATTTCAAACTATTTCAAATGGACATCAAAAGTGCCTTTTTAAATGGTTTCATTGATCAAGAAGTTTTTGTTGAACAACCTCCTAGTTTTGGAAATAAAGATTTTCCAAATCATGTTTTCGAACTATGAAAGGCTTTGTATGGGTTGAAACAAGCTCCTAGAGCTTGATATGAAAGATTAAGTGATTTTTTGATGGAAAATAGTTTTAAAAGGGGTGTTGTTGATACTACTTCTTTTCACCAAAATTAGTCTTAATGATTTGTTGGTCATTCAAATTTACGTTGATCATATTATTTTTGTTAGTCTGAGACTTCAAGTTCACCAAACAAAAGAAGGAACCTTCATCACACAAATCAAGTACACAAAGGATCTATTCGAGCGTTTTGGAATAGAGGATTGCAAACAAGTTGGAACACCAATATGCACCTTAACCAAGTTTGACAAAGATGAAGAAGACGGTAATAGTGTTGATAAAAAATACTATAGAGGTATGATCGGAAGCCTACTTTATTTAACAGCTAGTAGACCGGATATTATGTTTATCGTATATTTTTGTGCTAGATTTCAATATTGTCCCAAGGAATCACATTTAATTGCTATAAAAAAATTTTTTAGATACTTGAAAGGGACGTTGGATTTTGGTCTTTAGTATCCTATATTTACTAGTTTTGATTTGATTAGTTACTCGAATGCCAACTTTGCAGGTTGCAAAATTGATAGAAAAAGTACTAGTGGTATGTGTCACTTTTTGGATAATTGTTTGGTGTCCTGGTTTAGCAAGAAGCAAAATTCTATTTCTCTATCTACGGCGGAATCCAAATATATTGCTACTGGAAATTGTTGTGCTCAATTTCTTTGGATGAAACATACTTTAAAAGATTTCGTGTTATTTTTTATTGTCTACCTATTAGATGCGATAATACTAGTGCAATTAATCTCACTAAAAATCCTATTTTGCACAGTCTAGAACTAAACACATTTATGTCAATCTTCATTTTATAAGAGATCTTGTCGGCAAAAAGGAATATTTGTGTTGAATTTGTTTGCACAAAAGATCAATTGGTTGATATTTTTACTAAACCTTTACTGTTGAATTGTTTTGAATTTCTCAGAACTTGGTTGGGCATTATTGATTTCAAAAACTTGTGAGTTTTGTTTTCGGACGCAAATATGCGTCCTAAGTTCTTTGTTCTTTCGGACGAAAATATCCTTTTGAACTCCATATTTTTCTTACTTTTTGTCTCGAACTTTTTCCTTCGTCTAAACTATTTCCCTTTTTCACGAAACTCTCTGGAAAATTGAACAAACGTCGCAACTGTCCGACATCCCTTCGAATGCATAGTTAAGAATTTCGTCTGTCAGTTCATCTGAGATCGGATGCACGATTGGATGTATATCAATCGTTTGGATGTCCAAACAACTGTTCTATTTCCTTAAAACCTTTCATTTTTCCTTTTCGGACACATATTACAAAACCGAATCCTAGCTTTGGTGAAATAGGAGAAAAATACCAAATTCCTTCAATTTGTCCTTTCTTCTCTAAAATTCATCAAGAAATTCATCAAGAAATTCATCTTCCTATCTCTCACCTGCCCCATTTGAATTCTTTTTCAGCTTATTAGCATCCTCCATCCTTTAATTTCCTTAAAATCTCTTCACTCTCATTTTTATACTCTCTAACTCCTTCTTTGATTGAAGATGGTTCGCTCATGTGGGGGGTCTTCAACAAGCACTAGAGGTAAGAAATCGAAGGGAAAGGCTCTTGTACAATGCCAAACATTGACAAATCCTCAACCCACTTCAAATCCCATTTTGCTTAAATTCATTGATGCCAAGGCATCTGTTAGGTACACATTTTTGCTTAGCAAATTCATTATAGTGCAACGTCCTGCTTCTCAAGGCTTGTTTGATGAATTAACCTTATCTTTTATCAAGGAATGTTTTGAAAAACAAAACTAGGGAAATTTGGGTAATTACAATTTACTACTAATCTTCGCATAAGTTCAACAGTTCGAACCTTAGTTTCTCGTGTGAATCACATCAATCTTGAATTTACTTCCAATGTCATTAATTTGATTTTTGAATGTGAAGTTTTTCCTTCCGATGAAATCTCATATTTCTTTTTCTTAGATAAATGGCCTGCTATTGATACTCTATTTGACATCGAGAAAAATAAAAAATAAAAATTTGTGTTGATTTTAAACAGGTTTCGGAAGCCAAAATCACTTAGTCCTGAGCTCAATATTTTGTACACATTGGTTACAAATTTGCTATTACCTACTGATGGGCATTGTACTGAGCTAAGAAAAATGTAATTGTATCTGTTCTATTGTGTTTTTAAAGGGATCGAACTTGACTTCGAGTATTTATTTTGTTCATTGTGGGAATTATTCTTGACTGATACCCGAAGGAACATTCCTTTTGGGAAATTTTTAACTAAAATTTTGATCATTTTGACATTTCCGTTTCTAGAAAAAAAAATATCCCCCATACTTTAATAAATCTTGCATTGAACGTAAAGGTTTGTAGTCTTTTAATGAACAATGGTTGACTAAAGCCGATAATGAAATTGAAAAATCAGAGGATCATGCCTCAAGTTTAGGACAGACACTCCCTCATTCCATTACTCCTCAACCATCCTCTTCCACACCTTCACTACGCAATCCTTCCCCAACCTCCTCTTATGAACCCTCCATTTCCTAACTGTGCACTCTTGTCACAAATTTGGGAAATCAAATGAGCACTTTTCAATGCTGCATACTTCAGAAATAGATGAGGTTGGAGACAAAGCAGACCATTCTCCAGGAAGCCTTAAGTTTAGGTATGTTTGCTTCCGCTCAAGTCCAATTTGCCAAATTCAATCGCAGTAAGTTCTCGAGTCCTCTTTCGACAGCGACGACGATGACATTGAAGATATCGACCATTCCAATTCTGAGCCAAAAGCTCGTGACAATTCGGTTGGTGCAACCAATACTAAGCAATCTAAAGAGACAGGTTTGCTCCTAGTGTTGATGTTGATGATGATGAAAATGTTGATAACACATTCAATTACATCATGCAGCGCCATGATCCTCAAGAACTTAGTGAACATGACAGTGAGGCAATGGATGATGATTTGTCGGCGAAAATGCGAAAATGCGAAAATGCAAGAAGTAATCCAAGAAGAAAAATGATTTAGATTCTACCTCCTAGTTTACTTCTACTAGAATACCTTTGATTCGTTTATCCTTGGATTCATGTGTTTGATCTTAAATTACATTTGTTGAACTTGGATGTATTTTCTTGACTATTTCTTAACCTCACTTTATTATAAGATTATCACTCCACTCAACACTTTTGAATAGCACTCTTAAGTACACACTAATACAATATTATTAAGCAGCTAATTAGCACTCAAATTGCTTTTGTACTTGCTTGTATTCAATGTGTAAGTTGTTGATTAAAAATACAGATGGATTGGTATTTATAGACGCAATAAATCAGCTCCTAACCACTTCTTAACGGCTAAAAAGAAAAAACAAAAAAATATGAATATCCTAAACATTTCTTGCCTCATTATTCCTGTGTTGATAGATATTATCAAATTTCAACTCCTATAGATTTAGAATTAGAAACCACTGTTCCTCTTGAGAGTTTTAGTACCCATTCTATTTATGAATGGAATATTGACAATCAAGTTCCATATCAAATTGTTACTACTTTGACAAAAATGATGATGTATATTCAAATTTTAAAGAATAAAGGTACCACAGAATAGGATGTTGTTCATGTTGTAGTATGTGATTTTATTGGTGTTTTAAATGGTTGATGGAAAAATTATTTTTCTGATTAGCAAAAACAGGATATAGTTAATGCTACTAAAACTATAGTTAAACAAGAAGGTATTAATACTATATAATCTACTATTTCCGATGCAGCTTTTACCTTTATAAGAAATATTGTTTGACATTTTCTTGGTAACACAGAAGTTATTTCAAATGTCCAAAAAGAACTTTTAATGAATTCTAAAGTGTCCTACTCTATCTCATTTTAAATGGTATAAAGATACTTTTCTTGCTAGAGTTATGCAAAGATCTGATTGTAATTCTAGTTTTTGGAAAGAAAAATTTATTTCTAGTCTTCTTAATTTATTTTCTCAAAGAATTATTTCTACTTTAAAGCTTATCGTGATGGTCAGAATGTTTCTTATAACAATATTACTTATGGTGATATTATTTCTGTTTGGACTAATGAAGGTTTAAAATTATGTAATGATATTAAATTAAAAGCATAGATAAAGAAATATAGGCAAAGGACTGAATTGGGTGATTTTTGTGCACAATTTGCTGTTAGTGAACCTCATATTGCTTTAGATAAGGCTAAATGAAAAGTTTAGAAAAAGAAAAAAAGATAAATCATCTTTCTATAGAAAGAAAAATAAATCATTTCATTAAAAAGAAAAAAGAAATGTAACAGAACAAACATGTCTGAAGTAAACATTTTTGACAAAATAAATCTTTGAAGTAAATTCATATCTCCCTAATAAAAACTTATATATCTAGATGTGTATAAGAGATTTTCTGCAAATTCAGATGGAAGATATTAATTTTAAGGACAAATTTTCTATTAGATGTGTATAAGAACAAGGATTTATGATATTTCCCTTGTTGATAATCATTATTAGCAAGTGATTCTGCCCTTTGATCTGATTATACACAAGAAGATAGTTATGTAGATAATAATTATATTATTAATAATAATTGTTCTTATTCTCAAAATGATTATCTTCCTTCTATTTTAGAAGAAAATAACTTCAAAAATTTTACTCTTATGATAGTCAAAATGTTTTCTTTGATTTGATTAATGAATTAGAGGATGATCAATAAAGAAAACAATATTTGTCACAATATAAAAGAATTTTAGAAAATGAGAAAATAAATAATGTTCAAAAAAATGGAAATCATTCTTCTTTACCATTTCCTATAACACATAAAATTAGTGATTTTCACCAAAATTTTATTTTTAAAGAAGTTTTAGATAATTTAAATCAAAATTGACTTTTAATATACCTGTTACTATTCCTATTTTAAAAAGAGAAGTTAATCAACTTAAAACAGAAACTAATGATTTAAATCAATGGATGACAGTGTTAGAAAATATTTATTCTTTAGAAAAGATTTTTCCGAATAAAGAAAATTCTTTCACTGAAAAGCCCGAGTCATCTTCTTCTAGATAAAATGAGAAAATTGAAAATGATTTCTTACAAGTTTCTTCTAAAATTTTTTGAAAATTTGATTTGAATAGGAGTAGGATTAATAATTAATAAAACTTAAGTTTTTAATTCAATTGCTATGATAGATTCTGGCGTTGATATTTGTACTATGCGTGAAGGTTTGATTCCGTCTGAATTTTTTGAGAAAACTTCTGCTATTCTACATGGTGAAGAAGGATCACAAATCCGAGTGAATTATAAACTGTCTAATGTTTGCATATTTTCAAAAGAAGAAAATTATATTTGATTACTTTTGTTTTAACTACTAATATTAATGAACATGTTATTTTGAGGTACTCCATTTATAGTACAAATGCATCTATATTATTCTGATGGTAAGATAATTTATAATAAAGAAAAGGGTTTAACTTTTGAGTTTGTTACTTAGCAACAAGCTCATGGTTTAAACACTTATTCTGTAAATTTTTCTTGCTTGAGAATATTAGACTGAAAACTAATCAAATTAAATTTTTACAAAAAGAAATTTTTATTCATAGAATAGAAGACCAATTATAGGATCCTAATATACTAGAAAAAATTAAACAAATAAATGATAGTATTGTTTCAAAAATTTGCAATGATTTACTCAATGCATTTTGGCATAAGAAAAAACATATTGTTTGTCTTCCATATGAAAAGAATTTCAATGAAAAAATAAGTCCTACAAAAGCTAGACCATCCAAAATGAATAAAGAGATGGGTGGATTTTGTAAACATGAAATTGATGATTTACTTTCAAAAATTATTATTAGAAAATCTAACTCCCTTTGGAGTTGCTCAGCCTTTTATGTTCATAGGAAAATTCAGAAATTGAAAGAGGTACCCCCAGACAAATCATGGACTAAATTATATACCATAAATAAAGTTTTACAATAGATTAAAGGCTGAGCAACTCCAAAGGGAAAAGATTTTCTAATAATAATTTTTGAAAGTTATACATCAAGATGTGTTTAAAAATCAGGCCATGTGTATAAGAGACAGCGGAAATGATAATATATTTGACCATTTAGTAATTTATATGGACATTTTGAATTGAATGTTATGCCTTTTGTTATTAAAAATGTGCCATCTAAATTTTAAAATATTATAAATGATATATTCTCTTCTTATCCTTTTATTATTGTTTACATAGATGATATTCTTATATTTTCTCAATCAATAGACCAACATTTTAAATATCTGAATATATTTTTATAAATTTAACTATTAATAGATAGGCTTACAAAAAATAGTATGCTTTTAATCTCCAAGTTCATTACTTAATATATGAGTTAAATAAGGGTCATATTACTCTTATTGCTTTGGTCCATTGAATTTGCAAATAAATTTCCTGATGAAATCAAAGATAAAACTCAATTACAAAGATATCTTGGTAGTTTAATTATATTGGAGAATATTATAAATATCTTGCATAGGGTTGTAAGCTCTTATATCAGAAACTTTAGAAGAATCCTCCTCCTTGGTCTGATGCTCATACAACAACTATTCAATGGATCAAGAAAAAAGTAAAAAATCTACCACTCTTAAATCTAGCAATTCCTAATTGGTTTAAAATTGTAAAAACTGATGCTTCTGATATTGGTTATGATGGAATACTTAAACAAAGAAATTCTTATAACAGTAAAGAAGAATTAGTAAGATATATATATCGTATTTGGAGCAATATGACTGTCTCTTATACACATCTAGATGTGTATAAGAGATCAACCATTTAAAATAAAGCAATAAAATTGTTTGGACAGCAATAACATGAACATCTTTATTCAGAATAAGATTGTGTAGCATCTAAATCTATTCTGATAAAAATTTCTGATCTATTGCTTCCAAATTGTTTGGAAGCTAGATGGTAATCAATGTTATTTGTATTTAATTTCGAAGTCGTAGTATATTATAGGAACATACTAATTCTGTGCCTGATTTCTTGACTAGAGAATTTCTTCTTACAGGAATTCCTCATGAATCTTCAGTTATTTATTGATTCAGTTATTTATTCAAAATTTGTTTTAAAATCAGGATTTTGGCAAATACAAGTTGCTGAAAGTGATAGATATAAAACTGCATTTACTATGCCATTTGGACATTTTGAATTGAATGTTATGCCTTTTGTTCTTAAAAATGTGCCATCTAAATTTTAAAATATTATAAATGATATATTCTCTTCTTATCCTTTTATTATTGTTTACATAGATGATATTCTTATATTTTCTCAATCAATAGACCAACATTTTAAATATCTGAATATTTTTTTAAAAATATAACTATTAATAGTGGGCTTGTTGTTTCTGCTCGCAAAATAAAACGTTTTCAATCACAAGTTGTATTTCTTAGATATTAAAAGAGTTAAATAAGGGTCATATTACTCTTATTGCTTCGTCCATTGAATTTGCAAATAAATTTCCTGATGAAATCAAAGATAAAACTCAATTACAAAGATTTCTTGGTAGTTTAATTATATTGGAGAATATTATAAATATCTTGCACAGGATTGTAAGCTCTCATATCAGAAACTTTAGAAGAATCCTCCTCCTTGGTCTGATGCTCATACAACAGCTATTCAATGGATCAAGAAAAAAGTAAAAAATCTACCACTCTTAAATCTAGCAATTCCAAATTGGTTTAAAATTGTAAAAACTGATGCTTCTGATATTGGTTATGATGGAATACTTAATACAGATGCATTTGTACTATAAATGGAGTACCTAGCAACAAAATATATTCTGAAAAAAGATGTGAAAAATATTGCTTCCAAACAATATTTTGCTAGATGGTAATCAATGTTATTTGTATTTGATTTCGATATCGAGTATATTAAAGGAACAACTAATTCTGTGCCTGATTTCTTGACTAGAGAATTTCTTCTTACAGGAATTCCTCATGAATCTTCCTCCGGAAAGGGGAAGGGGGGTAAAACCCTTTCACAAGGAAGAGATATATAAGGTAGAGGGGCAAATTCTCCTTCCTTAATCACTGGCCAAATTAGTAGAATTGGTTATGGGTATACACCCAATACTAGGGAATATCCTTCATTAGGCTGTTCACAAATTCTAAACCAAAACTTTTCTCCTTCAAACCAATTTCCTTCTCCTTCAAAAATGACTATTTTAGGAAATATTCCTAATCCTCCTTCAGATGAATTTAAACCCAATGGTCAACAACTCCATATCTTATTTATTGAACCTGAAGAGATAAACCAAAACTCAAATACCTTTCGAGGCAAATATATCTAAAAATTATTGTCCTGATTTTTACCAAAGTTATTATATTGCAGCTGGCCACCCTCTAAAATCTAGACATGTTTATGCCAGTTTCTTAATCTTCATTAAAATCCAACAGGACAATATCATGCAAGTAGTTGACCATGATCCTAAAAATTCTATAGGTTGGATCCTTTTTGAAAGGGATTATGAAATTAAATTTTCAAAAAATTTTATTAAAAAGGTACCCACCATTCAAGAGTGGGGCATACCTACTACTCATTGGTGGATTTTATTAAGTCCATCCGTCTTAGAAAATGAAACATATCTTTCCAGTTGGTTCTATCAGTGGTACCAATACTTTTCTATTCAAGAGGAACTACTTCCTAAATATGTTCATGATCCTTATATCTGCTATCTAGAAGTATATGCTTCAAACTTTTCTAACAAAGAAGAATATTCTTCTTTTGTTTCCAACAAAAAAACTTTCTGTCATTTCATGATTCAATTTAATATTCCATGGTTATTAGTGCATGGAAACTCCAAATTCAAATTTTTTCTTACTCAAATCTTCCACAAATTCGGAGGATTTTGAGAATAAATGGTGGATAAAATGTGAATAATATTAATTTTGAATGTTTAGGAGTATCTTCTCCTATGAAAGGGTTAAGTAATACAAACCCATCTCTTTTTGAAGCATCTTCTTCAAAACTCTTGGAAACAAATACTTCCTCAAAAAAATGCAAATAGATGAGAAATATATTGTGGATGCTAAATTAGTCATGGAACACAATACTCCATCACTTGAAGGCAAAGGCAAAGAAAAAATAACTTCTAAAGGAAAAGAAAAAATTGACATTTCCAATCGTTTTGCTCGTTTGGATGATGACAATTTTGAAGAATCTCAAGACCCAAATGCAGACATGAATATGGACATCAAAAACCTTATTAAAGAAAGGAGAAACACTTATAGCCATTGTAGCAAGTATAATCGTTCTTCTTTCTCTGTTCTAGATATATAAATACAATTAGATTATCTTTTCTTGTTTTGAATCCTTAATAAATAGAAACCTCTCATGTTTCTTAATCTGCTCTAATTAAATCACATTATGCATTCTTTTTATGAGTACTTAGATCACATTATGGTTCTAAATGTACTTTGATCTGAACTCCTCTATTAATTATTAGTCTAATACGGCCAGATGTCCTTTATTAATTCTTAATCTTGTATGATTAGTTTTCCATAATTTTTCGTTACATAGTCTAATTAGTGACATTTCGTATTCTCAATATTATATGATTACAACTTCTTCCTTAGTTATTTAGCTAGTGTAATTGGCCTCATTTGGTTCTAATCTTTTATGAATAGTTCTTGCTCTTGGTTCTCAATCTTCTCTAAATAAATCTTTATGTTCTTACAATGAGTTACTAGATTAAATTATGCTTTTAAATGTGCTTTTACTAGAGCTCCTTTTATATTTCTTGATCATTTAGAATGGATCTTCTTTGCTAGTTCTTGACATTATACTTAGATATCCTTCTAGCTTACACTTCATAATACAGAAAGATTAGTCTCCTTCCCTAGTTCTCAATATCGTATGATTAGAACTTCTTCCTTAGTTTCTAAGCAAGGATAGTTGGCCACATTTTATGAATAGGACCCCCAAATGGTAATTAATCTAATTTAATCTAAAACACATTTAGACGTTCTAATAATGAGTTATTGGTTCTCATTATCATTTGTAAATGTACCTTGATTAGAACACCTTACAAATTTCTTAATCTGACACAACTAGATCTCATTTATTAGTTCTTTATGTTATATTAGGAGTTTTCTTTTTGCGGCTCGTAACAATGTACGTTTAGTCTAGCTTCTTAGCTCTGAATATCGAACGCTTTCAACTTGAGCAAGTATAATTGGCCTCCATTCTCTATTCTTTTTGATGTTCGATTAGACCATCTTTTCATTCTGAATCTTTTGTAATCAGAACTCGCTCTTGGTTCTTAATCTAGTCTAATTAACTCGGATTATGCATTCTTATTATGAGTTATTAATATCACATTATGTTCCAAAATGTATTTTGATTAGAACTCCACTATTATTTCTTAGTCTAATACGGCAACATGTCCTTTGTTAATCATTAATTTGATATGATTAGATTACTTTTGAGGTTAGTAATTTAGTCTAATTAGTGACCTTTTGTATTCTCAATATCGTATGATTACAATTTCTTTCTTACTCATTAAGCAAGTACAATTTGCCTCATTTATCAGTTCCTCTTCAAATACAAATTGGTCACCTTTTGGATATAAATATTTTGTGGATTGTTCTCACACTTGGTATTCAGTCTTGTCATATTAAAACATATTTCAAGTTCTCATTATGAGTTATTGCATCACATTATGTTTTTCAATGTACATTTATTAGAACTGCTATCATGTTCCTTAATATAATATCATAGGATCTTCTTTATTAGTTCCTAGTATTATATAATTAGACCTCATTTTCCACTTTATAATATGGTACGATTAGTCCCTTTTCTTAGTTCTAAATTAATCGAATGGTTACTAGTGTTATTAGGCAAGCATTGTTGGCCTCATTTTAAGAATAGGCGCCACAAATAGTTCTTAATCTAATCTAATTAAATCACATTTTATGCTTTAATCACGAGTTATTTGATCTCATTATCTTTTCTAAATGTTCTTTGATTAGAACTCTAATTTCCTATTTTTTAATCTTATATGACTGGATTTCCTTTATTAGTTCTTAATGTGGTATGAGCAATTCTCCTTTCGTGGTTCAAAATATAGTACAATTAGTCCAATTTCTTAGTTCTAAATATTGAACAATTACAACTTATTCCCTTGACAATAAGCAAGCATAATTGTTCTAGTTTCTCTATTCTTTTTGAAATACGATAAGAGAGGCTACTCAATTATTTCTTATTCTAATATGAGAAAATGTCCTTTATTAAATTTAATTCACCTATGATTAGGTCTCTTTTGAGGTTTCTAACGTAGTCTAATTAGTGACCTTTCCTACTCTCAAGTTCATATGATTTGAACTTCTTTCTTAGTCATTCAACTTGTATAATTGGTCTCATTTATTAGCTTTTTTTTTTGTGCACGGTTAGATCATCATTTGGTGCTAAATCGTTCACGAAAATTTCCCGCTCTTGGTTCTTAATCTTGTCCAATTATATCATATTTTACATTCTTATCATGAGTTATTATATCACAGTATGTTTTTAAATGTACTTTTATTACAACACCATTCACACTTCTTAATGAAATATTCTGGAAGAAGTTTGTTAGTTCTTAATATTATATGATTAGATTGCATCTAGATGTGCTTCATAATATGTTACGATTAGTCTCCTTTTTCTGTTCTCAATATCGTATAGCTACAACTTCTTCCTTAGTCAATATGTAAGGATGAATTGGCCCCATTTTAGGAATAGGTCCTACAAATGGTTCTTAATCTAGTATAATTAAATAACAATGTAAGTTGTAATCATGAGTTATTAGATCTTATTATCCTTTCTAAATGAACTTTGATTAGAACAACTTACCCATTTCTTAATCTAATGCGACTAGATCTCCTTTATTAGTTCTTAATGTTGTACAAGGTGTTCTCCTTTTGTGGCTCATTGCATCGCACAATTAGTCTAGTTTCTTAGTTTTGAATATCAAACGATTACAACTTCTTCTTTAGCCATTAAGCCAGTATAATTTGCCTCATTTCTTTGTTCTTTTTGTATTAGGATTAGATCAACTTTTATTTCTGAATCTTTTATAAATGGAACTCGCTATTGGTTCTTATTCTCGTTTAATTAGATCACAATTTGCATTCTTATTAACAGTTATTAGATCACATTTTGTTTCTATAGTTACTTTGATTAGAACTCTATTATTATTTTTGTCTAATATGACTAGATTATGTCTTATACTAATCATTAATCTTGTATGAATAGATCTCCTTCGAGGTTCATAACACAGTTTGATTGGTGACCTTTCATATCTTAGTATCTTACGATAATAGCTTCTTCCTTAGTCATTAAGCAAGTATAATTAGCCCCATTTATCAGTTCTTTTTCGAATACATCTAGGTCACCTTTTGGTTATAACCTTTTCAAATTAGTTCTCACTGTTGGTTCTTAATCTCGTCTAATTAAATCATATTTTACATTCTTAGTTACAACATCACATTATGTTTGTAAATGTACTTTTTTTAGAACTTTTTTCATATTTCTTAATTAAATATGATAGGATCTTATTCATTAGTTTTTAATATTATATGATTAAGCCTATTTTTTGAGCTTCATAATATGGTTCGATTAGTCCCCTTAGTTCTCATGTTGGAATGATTACAAGTTCTTCCTTAGTCATTAAGCAAGGGTAATCGGCCCTATTTTCAGAATAGGTCTAGCAAATGGTTCTTAATCAATAGTCTAATTAAATCACATTTTATGTTCTAATCATGAGTCATTAGATATTGTTATCCTTTCTAAATTTACTTTGATTGGAACACCTTACATATTTCTTAATCGAACACGACTAGATCACCTCTATTAGTCCCTAATGCTGTATGAGGAGTTCTCCTTTTGTGGCTCATAACAAAGTACGATTAGCCCAGTTTCTTAGTTTTGAATATTGAACGATTACAACTTCTTCCTTAGCCATTAAACAAGTATAATTGGCCTCATTTCTCAATTCTTGATGAGACCATCTTTTAGTTCTGAATCTTTTGTAAATGGAACTCTCTCTCAATTCTTAATCTAGTCTAATTAAATCACATTATGTGCTCTTATTATGAGTTATTAGATCACAACATGTTTCTAAATGTACTTTGATTTGAACTCTGTAGTTATTTCTTAGCCTAATACGACTAGATGTCTTTTATTAATCATTAATCTTGTATGATTAGATATCCCGTGAGGTTCGTAATTTAGTCTGATTAGTAACCTTTTGTATTCTCAATGTCGTATAATTACAACTTCTTCCCTAGTCATTAATCAGGTATAATTGGCCTCATTTATAAGTTCCTTTTCGAATACAATTTGGTCAACTTTTTTATATAATTCTTTTGTGGATTGTTCTCGCTCTTGGATCTCAATATTGTCTTACTAAATCATATTTCATGTTCTTATTATGAGTTATTACGTCACATTATATTTTTCAATTCACTTTTATTAAAACTGCTATCATATTTCTTAATCTAATATGACAGGATCTTCTTTACTAGTTCCTAATTTATATGATTAGGCCTCCTTTTGTGCTTTATAATAAAGTGCGATTAGTCCACTTTCTTAGTTCTCAATATCAAATGATTACAAGTGTTATTAAGCAAGGATAATGGGCCACATTTGTCCATCAGATGGTTCTTAATCTTATCTAATTAAATCACATTTTAGGCTCTAATCCCGTGTTATTAGATCATGTTATCTTTTTTAAATGGTCTAGTTCTTTGATAAGAACACTTTTACTGTTTCTTAATCTTATATTACTAGATCTTCTTTATTAGTTTGTGATGTTGTGTGAGTAGTTCTCCGTCTGTGGTTCAAACACGTTACGATTAGTCCAGTTTCTTAGTTCTGAATATTGAACGATTATAACTTATTCCTTGCACATTATTAAGCAAGTATAATTGTCCTAGTTTCTTTATCCATTTGAAATACAAATGTGAGATCGCCTTGAGAAATCAATCTTTTATAAATAGAACTCGCTCTTGGTTTTTAATCTACCCTATGAAATTACATTAAGCATTCTTATTATGAGTAGTTAGATCACAATATATTTCTAAATGTACACTGATTAGAACTCTATTATTTCTTGTTCTATATGACTCAGATTTCCTTTGTAAATTCTTATTCTTCTATGATCGGACCTCTTTTGAGGTTCGTAACATAGTTTGACTGGTGAACTTTTGTATTCTCAATTTCATATGATTACAACTTTTTCCTTAGTCATTTATGAGCAAGTATAATTGACCTCATTTTTCAGTTCTTTTACGAGCACGATTAGATCACCATTTGGTTCTAAAGCTTTCATGAATAGTCCCACTCTTGGTTCTTAATTCTATCTAATTGAATCATATTTTATGTTGTTATCATGAGTTATTACATCACATTATGCTTTGAAACGTACTTTTATTGGAATACCATTCATATTTCTTAATCAAATATGACTGGATCTTCTTTATCAGTTCTTAATATCATATGAATAGATTGCCTTTTGTGATTCATAATACGGTACAATTAGTCTCATTTTTTAGTTGTCAATATCGTATGATTCCAACTTCTTCCTTAGTCATCAAGCAAGTATAATTGGCCTTATTTTAAGAATTGGTCCGGCAAATTGGTCTTGATCTAGTCTAATTAAATAAAAATTTAAATTCTAATCATGAGTTATTGGATCTCATTATTCTTTCTAAATGAACTTTGATTAGAACACTTTACTTATTTCTTAATCTTACATTGACTAGATCTCTTTTATTAGTTCTTAATTTTATACAAGGAGTTCTCCTTTTGCGGCTCATCACATAGAAGAATTAGTCACTTTTCTTAATTCTGAATCGAATGATTACAACTTCTTCCTTAGCCACTAAGCAAGTATCATTGGCCTCATTTCCCTATTCTTTTTGTAATACGATTATATCATCTTTTATTTCTAAATCTTTTATAAATGGAACTCTGTCTTGGTTCTTAATCATGTCAATTAGATCACAATATGTGTTCTTATTATGAGTTATTAGATCAATTATGTTTATAAAGTTACTTTGATTAGAGCTCCTCTGTCATTTCTTAGTCTATTACGACTAGATTTCTTAGTCTATTATGACTAGATGTCCTTTATAAAGTTACTATTGAGATTCATAACATAGTCTAATTAGTGAACTTTCTTATTCTCCTTATCATATGATAACAACTTCTTCCTTTGTTATTCAGCAGGTCTCTTATACCTCATCTAGATGTGTATAAGGATAATATTATGAAGGATTAAAAGAGTCTCTTATACACATCTAGATGTGTATAAGAGACAGTTATTCGATACTGCCCAAGTAAATCATAATTTACGTTCTTATCATGAGTTACAACATATGATCTATGTTTTTAAATATACTAATATTGGAACTTCTTTCATATTTCTTAACCAAATATAACAGGATCTTCTTCATTAGTTCTTAATATATATGATTGGGCCTCTTTTTGCCCTTCATAATATTGTCCGATTAGTCCCCATACTTAGTTCTCAATATCGAATGATTACAAGTTCTTCATTAGTCATTAAGCAAAGATAATTGGCCTCATTTTAAGAATATGTCCTAAGAATGGTTCTTAATTGAGACTAATTAATTACATTTATGTTCTAATCATGAATTATTAGATCTCAATGTCCTTTCTATATGTATTTTGATTGAAACACTTTACATATTTCTTAATCTAATACGATTAGATCTCATTTATTAATCCTTAATATTGTATGACTCAGGAGTTCTCTTTTTGCAGCTCATGACACAGTTGATTAGTCCAGTTTCTTAGTTCTGAATATCGAATGATTACAACTTCTTTCTTAGCCATTAAGCAAGTATAATTGGTCTTATTTCTCTGTTCTTTTTTATATATGATTAGACCATCTTTTAGTTCTGAATCTTTTGTATATGGAACAAGCTCTTGGTTTTTTTTTTTAAGCAATCACTGAACTCAATGAGAATTTTGTTAGCTAATTAGCAAGATTTACTATGGCAGATATATGGGAATCCTCAAGCATCCAAGAGCAAAACCTTTTATAAAGGAAGGAATAATGTCTTGGTCAGATCCAACATAAATAGGATTGTTTATGCCCTCATTTGCTAAACCATCAGCAACTTGATTCGTCTTTCTAAATAAGTGTGAAAATGAAACATTTCTACTTGCTAGGAAGTCTTTGATAAATTGTAGTTCATTATCAATGCTCCATAATGGTGCAGACATGCCATTCAAGATGTTGTAAAACAAGAATTTGTGAATCAATTTAAACCTCCATAGATTTTAATTGCAACTTACCACACATTTTGAGACCATTTACAAGGGACAGTACTTCGACTTTCAAATTGGTTTGTTGTTTATAGCAGTTGGAGATGTCCGTTGTGATTTTTCATAATGCCACCTCCCGTTCCCATACCTGGATTACCTTTTGAAGCACTATCCATGTTTGACTTGAAGGAGCCAAGAGGAGGACATTCCCATTTAACAGCAAGTCCTCTCCTCGATTTTAAGTGAAGAAGTTGATAGCAAGTATCTCTCGAAAGCAAAAATTCATCAGCTTCTATCACCTTTATAAAAGGATAAGTTGAAGAAATATCTTTCAAGTAAGAACAAATATCAGCAATTATCCGTGTTATATTGATTGCCATTCCTTCAAAGATGACCTTGTTTCTAGCTTTCTCTATGAACCAGCAAATTATGCATTGGAGAATTTTATGAATTGCTGCAGTTGTGGTTAATGATGGACCGTAGGCTGCCCACCACTATGAATTTAACTTGTCCAAAATGGATGTTGCTGGAGCAAATGTCAGTTCAAACCAAGATTCAAAGAAACTCCAAATTTGCTTTGAAATTGCACAGGCCACAAATAGATGATTCAAGGATTTCTCATTAGATGACAGAAGCAGCATTTGGAGGCCATTGGAATGTCAAGCTTGGAAATTATAGCATCCAATGGAAGGCGTTTGTTCAACAATCTCCATATAAAGATGGAGATTTTCAGTAGAAATTTCTTATCCCAAATCATTTGCCTAGTGAATAACCGTGAAAGTGATGGAAATTCGTTGAGGTAATGAAAGAACCCTAGGAGTTAGGGTCCAAATCTCTTATACACATCTAGATGTGTAAAGAAAATCACCTTCACCTTGAATTTTTTTTTCAATGTTTTGAAGTTCTTCATATGGAATATCTTCTGTCAAGTGAGGCAACGTTCCAACCATCAACATTCCACCCTTGCACCACTGTGAGGTGGCTGTTACATATACTTGCTTCACCATGTGAAAGATAGGCCCTTGTTCAGTCCACGAGTCAAAAAAAAAAAATGAAGAACTAGCCTTCCTAATTAGGAATAACAAATGTTTTCTGCTTCTTCTCAAACTCTCAGCATCCTTTTCCATGTGAACGAGTCTCCTGGTGATTCCTTGCCTATGCAAGGATGAACTTGGCCTCTAAGGTATCTACCTTGGAGAAAGGAGCTCCATAGTGATTGGCCTTTGCGAAACATCCACCATATTTTGATATTAAAGCCGTTCATCGCATCCAATGGAGTTAAAATACAAAGTTCATATGAAAATGTTGGTTGACATATTGTGGCCCACGCAATCCAATGGTGTTTGCAACCACTATCCGATGCTTCCCAAAAGAAATTTACGAATTTCCTCTGCAGCTCCTTGAGAATTGAATTTAGGGGAAGGGGAAAGAACAGCCCTAAGAAAGATCAGAATGCTACTAAGAACATGTTTGATAAGAATAAGTTGAATAACAGACACATAGAGAGACAAATCGAGTTTACCATCCATGAACGTAGAATGACACTTTTTTAATCCGTGGTTGAAATAGAGGTTTCGCTTTTTAGATAAGGCATCCCAAGTATGTGAATGGTAGGGATTTCTTTGCGAACCCTGTCTTGGCTTGAATCATCTGTATCAGAGATGGTGATGCTTTTTTGGATTTATAGAAAGAAATTTGGACTTCTTATAAAGTTGTCCTGAAGATGTTTCAAATTTTGAGAGGAAAACCATTAGATTTTGGATGGAAGTGGATTTGCCCTTTGTAACATCTATGTATGGAATGTACATAAGCCAAACAAATGCTGACTGTGATAAGATTCTTAGATGAATGGATAAGAGACAGCAAGTAGGCCTGAATTGGACTTCCTAACAATCCTCCAAGATGTTCCTCATTAAGGATATCCATTGTTCAGCAAATCCAAACTTCCTCAAAGTTGCATATAAGGAAGTCCAAGAAAGCCTATTGAACACTTCGGGAAGGTCCAGCTTAATGATCATGTTTCCACCTCTTGTTTTGCTGTCTAAAAAGTCAAACGTCTCATGTACCATTAAGATGTTATCTGAAATTTCTTTACCATGGACATAAGCTCACCTTTCGGGAAATGGCTATAAAAGAATAGAGGAAAGCCTATTACAGAAAAATAATTGTGCAAATTAACTATTAAAGAAAGTATAAGACTAATGGGTCTAAAGTCATTGAAATAGAATGGATTAGCTATTTTTGGGATTAATGTAATAAGGGTGCTGGTGCACATTCTTGGCAATTTTGCACCTTTCAAGAATTCCTTTATGGAATGGAAGAAGTCATGTTGAATGATATCCCAACAAGTATTGAAGAAAACCCCATTGTAAATGGTCTATATCTGTCGCTCCCATCTGGATTGAGAGAGAAAACCGCTTCCTTCATTTCCTTCGTTGAGAGTTTGGATAGTAAGAAGCGGTTATCTTCATTAGATACCTTTTTTGTGAGAGTATCTAACAAGGAGTGGTCTATCACTGTAGGGTCATTGCATGACAAGATTTCTTGAAAGAAATTAATCCCCTGCGACTCAATTTGTTGTATGTCTTAAGTCCAGACCCCACGCCTTAATCTTGTAGTAGCGAAGTCTTTGTTTCTTGGCCATGAGACTGGAGTGAAAGAATGTTTCATTATGGTTACCTTCTTTCTACCATTTTAGCCACACTTTTGTCTCCAAAAAGTTTCTTCCTCCTCAAGTCACTTAGTATGGACAACTTGTGCATGAGCTAAAGCAAGTTGGTTGCTTTGATTTCGCTACTACAAAAAGGCGTCTTCCTTGAGCTTTTTCTCTTGTTCAGCTTCCTTTACTTTGGTGAATACATTTCCAAACACTGTGTGACTCCAATTCCACAACTCCGATCTTGAACCGTTTAAGTTTGCAAGCTATAATAAAGAGGAAGGATCCAAAACAATGTACGAACCAATTTCGTTCTACCACCTGCAAAAAAATTCTTATGCTTAGTCCACATGTTTAAAAATTTAAATTGTTTTGTGCCTGATATGGTTGCATTGGACACTTTAAGAATGAGAGGTGAGTGATCAGAGCATGTCTTTATAAGATGGTCTACACTAATGTTTTCTTGTTATGCTATAAGAAAACCATGGTTGCACACGTATCTGTCTAGCCACTTCTGCACAATATTTCGAAACCTATTACCACGCCATGTATATTTGCAACCTTGGACGGCCATGTCTATCAAGCCACAATCATGAAGACAATCATTGAATTCCCGCTAGCATCAAGATCTAAAGAACAAGAGCGTTTATATTCCCTTGAGTTGGAAATTACGTTAAAATATCCAGTAACAAGCAATGGAGATTGAGGTTGGATGGACCTGAGAGCCTGCCATAGACTTCTTCTTTCCTTTTTTGTGCACTTTGCATAAAATAATGAGGCTGCCACATCCGTGTGATATGGTGCCAAGGAGAAGGTTACAAGGAAAAGTTGATCAAAAACGAAAATGGGAGCTAAAGCTAGTTCTTTAATCTAGAAAACCCAAAATTTTCCATTATGGTTGGAGTCGCAGCTATCAAATCCTAACTTATGGGTGAAATAGGTGATCCTTGCTTTGTCCACCATAGGCTCCATTAAAGCAAGAATTTTTATTTTGTATTATTTTACTAGCAACTTAATCTATGAGTGGAGCGTTTATTAGCTATCTCTCTTGTGTTCCATACAAGGATACTATCCATTTAAAACGGGAGAGTTGGGGGCTGAGTGGAAGGTTTAATAGATAACCTTGTTCGCATTTGTCTTGGCATATTGTAGATTCGTTTACATCTACTTTTCTTTTCTGTACGAGGATACTCGCTCTTGGTTCTTAATCTAGTCTAATTAAATCTGATTATGCGTTCTTATTATGAGTTGGTAATTGAGGCCATTAGATCACATTATGTTTTGAAATGTACTTTGATTAGAACTCTACTCTTATTTCTTAGTCTTATACGGCTAGATGTCCTTTGTTAATCATTAATCTTATATGATTAGATTTCCTTTGTGGTTCATAATGTAGCCTGATTAGTGCCCTTTTGTATTCTCAATATCGTACGATCACTATTTCTTTCTTACTCATTTATCAGTTCCTTTTCGAATTAAATTTCGTCACCTTTTGGATATAATTCTCTTAAGGATTGTCTAGATTGCACTTGAAGAGACAGTCATACCATTATTAAGAAACATATTTCAAGTTCTTATTTGAGTTATTACATCAAACTATATTTTTAAATGTACTTTTATTAGAACTGCTATCATATTCCTTGATCTAATGTGACAGGATCTTCTTTATTAGTTACTAGTATTATATGATTAGACCTCTTTTTCCGCTCTATAATATGGTATGATTTGTCCATTTCTGTTCTCAATATCGAATGGTTGCTAGTGTTATTAAGCAAGCATTATTGGACTCATTTTAAGAATAGGCCCCGCAAAAGGTTGTTAATCTACTCTAATTAAATCACATTCTATGCTCTAATAACGAGCTATTAGATCTTGTTATCTTTTCTAAATGTTCTTTGATTAGAACTCTTTTCAGGATTCTTAATTTGATATTACTGGATTTTCTTTATTAGTTCTTAATGTTGCATGAGTAGTTATCCTTTTAGAGGTTCAAAACACATTACGATTAGTCCAGTTTCTTAGTTCTAAATATTGAATGATTACAACTTATTCCCTTGACTTTAAGCACGTATAATTGTCCTAGTTTCTCTGTTCTTTTTGAAATATGATTAGTTCATCTTTTATTTCTGAATCTTTTATTAATAGAACTTACTCTTGGTTTTTAATCTAGTCTAATTAACTCACATTATGTATTCTTATTAAGAGTAGTAAGATGATATTATATTTCTAAATGTACTTTGATTAGAACTCCTCTATTATTTCTTATTCTAATAAAAATGGCAAAATGTCTTTTATTAATTTTAATTCTTCGATGATTAGATCTCCTTTGCGGTTTGTAATAAAGTCTAATTAGTGACCTTTCCGATTCTCACTTTCATATGATTTGAACTTCTTCCGTAGTCATTCAACTTGTATAATTGGCATCATTTATCAGTTTTTTTTCGAGCACAATTAGATCACCATTTGGTACTAAATCTTTCACGAATAGTTCCCGCTCTAGGTTCTTAATCTTGCCTAATTATATCATAAGATGTTCGTTCTTATCATGAGTTATTACATCACATTATGTGGTTATATGTACATAGATGTGTAAGAAAGATTCATATATCTTAATGACATATGACTGGATCTTCTTTATTAGTTCATAATATTATATGATTAGATTGCCTTTTGTGCTTCATAATATATTATGACTAGTCTCTTTTTTTTGTTCTCAATATCATATGACTACAACTTCTTCCTTAGTCAGTATGCAAGGATAATTGGCCTCATTCTAAGAATCGGTCGGACTACAAATGGTTCTTAATCTAGTCTAGTTAAATAACAATACAATTTCTAATCATGGGTTATTAGATCTCATTATCCTTTCTAAATGAACTTTGATTAGAACAACTTACCCATTTCTTAATCTAACTCAACTAGATCTCCTTTATTAGATCTTATTGTTGTACAAGGTGTTCTCTTTTATATGGCTCATAACATTGCACAATTAGTCTAGTTTCTGAGTTCTAAATACCCTACGATAACAACTTCTTCCTTTGTCATTAACCAAGTATAATTTACCCCATTTATCAGCTCTTTTTCGAGTACAATTAGGTAACCTTTTGGTTATTAATCTTTTACGAATGATTTCTCACTCTTGCTTCTTAATCTTGTCTAATTAAATCATATTTTACAGTCTTATGATGGGCTACAACATCACATTTTGTTTTTAATCTACTTTTAGTAGAACTTCTTTCGTATTTCATAACTAAATATGACAGGATCTAATTCATTAGATTTTAATATTATAGATGATTAGGCCTCTTTTCGAGCTTCATAATATGGTTCGGTTAGTCACTTCACTCAATTCTCAAGATGGAATTATTACAAGTTCTTCCTTAGTCATTAAGCAAACGTAATTGGCCTTACTTTAAAAATTGGTTCAGCAAGTGGTTCATAATCTAGTCTAATTAAATCACATTTTATGTTCTAATCATGAGTTATTATATCTCGTTATGTACTTTGATTGAACACATTACATATTTCTTAATCAAACACGAATGGGTCATCTTTATTAGCCTTTAATGTTCTACGAGGAGTTCTCCTTTTGTGGCTCATTGATTGCTTTGTTAGGTAGAATTTAACTTTGAAATGACACTAATTGTGCAATGTTATGAGCCATAAAAAGAGAACACCTTGTACAACAATAAGATCTAACAAAGGAGATCTAGTCTCATTAGATTAAGAAATGGGTAAGTTGTTCTAATCAAAGTTCATTTAGAAAGGATAATGAGATCTAATAACCCACGATTATCATTCTAAAGAAATTGTATTGTTATTTAACTAGACTAGATTAAGAACCATTTGGAGGATCGATTCTTAGAATGAGGCCAATTATCCTTGCATACTACACTCTACCTAACGTCCGCAAGTATACAGAGTTGATAGTGGCATAGGATGAGTGGGTATTGTCCCACAAGGATTGTTGGAAGGCAATTACCAAGATTTATGGATATCTGTGTAGTTAAGCAAAATCAAACAATGGATGATGGAAATATTCTAATAAAAACCATAATTAAATGAAAGCGATAAAAACTTAATTTAATGCTAGATTAACTAAAAAGCAAGTAAGTGAAAATAAATAATTACGATATTAAGAAACTAATGAATCTATTCTAGTAAAAGAAAGTAAAGGAAAGCACTTAATTCTAACATAAATTATCCAAATTAAGACCAAAATTGAAAGCAAGCAAATTACCCAATTAAAAGGACTACAATTAAGAGACCTTGAAGATTAAAGGCAACCATTTCTAAGCTAGAAACTTGGAAAGAGTTAAGCTAGAAATCTAAGTATTTTTGGAATTTTGATAAAATAAAGAAAGCCCACTAGTAACTACTAAAAATTAATGCAAGTAATTGAGAATTATTAACTAGAAACGCAAGAAATTTTCAAGAACACTAATTTCCTAAGAAACCCTGGATTTCAAGCAAAGAAATTCTTACTAAATTAGACTAGAAAGCGAGTAATAATTATATCTATGCGAACCCTGCGATTAATGCACTACTATTTTCTAATCAAAATTTGAACTTGACAAGAAATTAAAAGTAGATCGAAGAGACAATTAAAGAGAAATTTCTATTAAAGAAGAAAATTTGGAGTTCAAGGTATCCTAAATTGTCCTAAAATCTACTAACCATCTAATACTCTTTTCTTTCAATTTCTTAAGTAGCTTAAATAGTGTAGTGCTACACAAGACAAAAATCAGGAGTTGTTGACTGAAATTTTACCAAATTGCCCTTACAATTTAACTCTCAGCGAGTCGAGAGACTCGCGATATGGAACAATTGAGATTGCGATCTCGACTCTAATACATTAAGACACTTTCCCGAGTCAAGATCGCGATATGGAGAATTTGAGATCGCGACCTCGACTATCTTCTCAGCATTATTCAGTTCTTCCATTTTTGTAATTTGGTCCTTTGAGTTTTGTTCATTCCAGCTTACAACCTCTAATTTTTGACCTGCATAAATTAACACCATCAAGCAATTAATTAACTAGAAATTTAATAAAAACTTCTCAGATTTAATCAAGAATGGAAATACAAACACATATGAAGGAAATTAACTAAAATCTTCAATTACATACCCTAAATTCGGGATTTAAACTATCAAAATGCTATAATTTAGAGGAAAATAACTCTAGTTTACTAGAGTTATCACACCCCAAATTTAGCGTTTTTTTAGTCCCGAGCAAAACACTAATTAAAATTAAAAGATGCCTACTAACACTCAAATATATAAACACCTCCAAAGTTGACTGACACTTGATGAAAGTGACAGTCATGGATGTACTTAGAAAAATTAGGAAATGTATCAAGAAATGTTCAATACTATGTGATATGTGAAGTATCTAAGTGAATCAATCCAAAATTGAAATTTTGTTCTTCACAGAAGCACACATTCATTCAATATTCAAGATTTCACATCATCAAGCATGACCATTCTCAAAATGAGTTACCAAAAGTTTTAGTTCATTTCATTTCAAACATCATTACTTTTCAAATCACAAATGTTTTGAAGTTAGTCAACTATCTCGACTAGGCATCATGAAAATAGAAGTTCAATTTGGAATCAACTTAAATGCAAATGTCACACATTTTGGGAATAAACCTCGAACAAGGAATAAGTAATATAAGATTAATAAAGTATTAGAAATTTACAGATTAACTTATTGGTATATTAAAATGCAATTCCTAATGGCTTAAATTCGGAGAAACAACATGGGTACATGTCGGAATCCCGTACTTGCCTTATTCCTAATTTTTTTTTCAGTCCTAAACCTGGACAAGGAAAATGAGTGAAATGTACCTAAAATTAATCTCGAATATCAATTATTCACAAGTTAGAAGAACATTGCCTATGCAAACACACGAAATGTCCCACAATTCCTTCTATTTCATTTAACTCATTTCTTTCCAAAAGATAGTTTATCAACCAAATAATATAAGTGATTTGATCAGAAACAACATTTCAGATAAATTTTCCTAAAATTTCAGCACTTCTTTTTGAAAAATAGGAATGTCAAGTTTATGAATTCTTTATGTTGCAAACGAACTGCTCACTCACACAAAACTTCTTGAAATGAATCAATCATATACTTCAATCACAAAGCATCGAACATCAAAATTTATCATCATAGAGTACCTAATTGATCAATTTTCCATCCATTATAAAATAACCATTCCCAACACAAAGAAATAAACACCCCTAAACTTGTCTCTTTTATTCTAATTGATGAATAAATCATCCTTCCACTCACCCAAAATAAACATAAAGACATACCCAAAAAGTAACAAAAACTACTCGAATCATGATATAGCTATAAACTAAGAACTTGATTGATTAGAAATGCTAAGAATAGTAAACTGTGCCATGCATCTCACAATTCAAGCTCTATAAAAATCAATATCCAATTCAATCCATCAACAAATGCCGAAATGGCATCAGCTTAGGGCCCTTAGCCATGCTACTCTTATTTGAAAATAATCATGACCAAAGCTACACCAAGTATCTAGCAACAAATTCCACAAAGATTCAATCCATGAAGCATCAAAATAATTAGATACTTGGCTTCAACTTAAGGCCATTAGCGAAATTTCTAAAAGGAAAATTAAACTACTCTAAATCAAAACACTAATTATAAAATAAAATGATGGTTTGAAGTGATTTTTGATTTATTTTTTATTTTTTAAGAAAAGAAGATTGAAAAATTTTGAGAGAAGGTGCTTAAGTAAATGTTCCAGCAATTCGAGATCGCGATCTCACTTTTCCAGATCGCGATTTGGCCTATAGGAGTTGAGACCGCGATCTGGAAAATTGAGATCGCGATCTCGAATTGATGGAAAGATAAGAGAAGAGCAGATTAGCAATCTCGTCTCGGTTAGCCCCAACTCTAAGCAGAAGTTAGGAGTTGAGACCGCGATCTCAAAAATGAGATAGCGAATTCGACCAAATGACTTTCTGCCCTCTAGAAGTTTGAGTTTGAGATGGCGATCTCGAGCTCAACTTCCAAAGTGTTATACACATTTCTGCGAAATTGCTCCACTCTTGACCACTTTTTTCCAATTGCAGGGATGACCTACAAACAAAAATTCTCAAGTTAGGATGACAATATTCATTTATTCTTTAGCAGTATTTAGTCAACTAAATAAAACTTAGATTTTTATCTAAAATTCTAACCTAATTAATCTAAATTAAAACACATACTAATGGAAAGCAAAAACAACTAATTGAAAAACTTGGGTTGCCTCCCAAGAAGCGCTCTTGTATAATCATTAGTTTGACTATGGCATGTCCCTCATCCTTGTGTTAATCGGATGAATTCTCGTAGCTTAAATGATGTAGTGCTACACAACTTAAGCCGATAAGAAATTGGCCTTGAAAGCTCCATCTAGAGGGTTCCCCTTTATTTCCATCTAGTGTGGTTGAGAAAAGGTTTGGACCACTTCAAAGGGACCACTCCATCTTGACTTAAGCTTTCCCGGAAATAACTTGAGTCTTGAATTATAAAGGAGCACCAAATCACTGACTTTAAATTCCTTCATTTGGATGTTCATGTCATGCCATACCTTTGTCTTCTTCTTATAAATTAAATAATTTTCAAATGCTTTCCTCCAGAATTCATACAACTCATTCAAATCAAGCATCCTTTTTTCAAATGCTTGTGGCATCTTCAACTCAAAATAAGTTCTTTATGGCTCAATATGCCACTGTGTTCAAATTCTATCTCCTATTTTGACATGCTTTTCCCCACACAATACGGTACGGAGACATGCCTGTGGGAGTTTTAAATGCCGTACGATAAGTCCACAAGGTGTCATCTACCTTCAATGCCCAATCTTTCCTAGCATTATTCACCGTCTTCTCTAAGATTCTCTTCAATTCTCGGTTTGACACCTCTACTTGACCCGATGTTTGTGGGTGATAAGATGAAGCAACCTTGTGTTTCACCCCATATTTTGTCATTAATGCCTCAAATTGAGAATTCTTGAAATGTGATCCCCCATCACTAATCATAGCCCGAGGAACTCCAAACCGAGAAAAGATATTCTTGCGAAGGAATTTAGTAACCACCTTGGCCTAATTAGTTGGGGTAGCAATTGCTTCAACCCACTTTGACACATAGTCCACCGCAACCAAAATGTACTTATTGGAGTATGAGACTGGAAAAGGTCCCATGAAATCAATCCCTCATGCATCAAATACCTCCAACTCAATAATGCCATGAAGGGGCATTTCATGTTTCCTTGAAATATTACCCACCTTTTGACATTCAACAAATTTGAGCACAAAATCCAGGGAATCCTTGAATACTAGTTGGCCAATATGGACCACTTTGGAAGACCTTGAAAGCCATCTGTTGAGATCCATTGTGTCCCCCAACCGGAGATGAATGACACTGTCTTAATACATCAGATACTTCACATTCCGGAACATAGCTCCTTAGGACTTGATCATTACACTTTCAGAACAGATATAGTTCTTTCCCAAAATAATGTTTAAGTTCCACAAAGAATTTCCTTCTCTCATTGACATTTAGCATCTTTAGTATTATCCTTGGCACAAGATAATTCACAATATCTGCATACCATGGACTCAACTCCTTCACCTCAAACAACTTCTCAATTGGGGATTCTTCATTGATTATCCCTTCTTCAAGATTGACAAGTCTAGATGCCTCAATTCTTGACAAATGGTTGGCTACCATGTTTTCCACACCCTTTTTGTTGACCACCTCCCAATCAAACTCCTGCAACAAAAGTATCCACCTCAATAAATGTGGCTTGGCATCTTGCTTAGAAAACAAATATTTTAATGTAGGGAGTGATCGGTGTGAACATTTATCTTTGATCCAATCAAATATGACCTAAACTTATCAAATACAAAAACTATAGCAAGTAGTTCCTTTTCTATTGTTGAATAATTAATTTGTACATCATTTAAGGTCTTACTAGCATAGTAAATAACATGCAACATCTTGTTCACTTTTCGACATAGCGTGGCACCTATTGCATAGTCATTAGTATTATACATGAGCTCAAAGGAAAGAGACCAAATTGGTGCTGGAATAACTATGCAGATCACAGGAGTGTAATTTTAACTCATTGAATGCTTACAAACTAGAATCATCAAAATGAACTAACAATCTGCATGAAGTAACAAGCACAATGTTCTAGCAATATGTGAGAAATTCCTAATGAATCTTCTATAAAAATCCGCATGACCTAAGAAACTTCTTGACCCTTTAACATTGATCGGATGAGGTAACTTTTCAATCACCTCCACCTTTGCCCTATCAACTTCTATTCCCTTTGATGAGACCTTGTGACCCAAAACAATTGAGAACTAAATTAGTTTCCACACACCTCTTTAACACATTGGATAAATTTGCAAGACAATCATCAAATGAGCCAACAAATACACTAAAGTCATCCATGAAAATCTCTATGCTCTTTTCAACCATGTCATGAAAAATGGCAAACATACGATGTTGAAATGTACCTAGCATTTGTATAATTGAGACAGTGCCTCTGCTGATGGAATCTATCTCATATAATACCCAGAAGAAACTCAAGATCTGTTAAATGTATAAGAGACAGGGTTAGCCCCACTCATAGTCGTTCCCAAAAAGGGTGGTATTATGCGTAATCAAAAGTGAAAAGAATTTGTATCAATAAAAGGGAAATAAAAATTATCCTGAAGAGTGGCTTCATTCAACTTTCAAACAAGGCACATTTGCCAACCTGTAGCCAATCTAGAAGGAAGGAGCACATTGGTTTCACTTTTGATTACGGTAATACCACCCTTTTTGGGAACGACTTGAGTGGGGCTAACCCACTCACTATCGCTAATAGGGTAAATAATACCGGTTTTCAAAAGCATAAGAACCTCTTTCCTCACAACCTCTTTTAAAGTAGAATTCAATCTCCTTTGAGGTTGACTTACCGGTTTATTTCCTTCATTCATCAAAATTTTATACATGCACATGGAGGGGCTTATTCTTTTTATATCATCAATAGACCAAGCAATGGCATTTTTATTCCTTTTAAGCACCACAATCAATCTTTCAAGTCGCTCATTTGTCAAAGATGCATTCTCAATCACTAGGTATGTCTCATTTTCACCAAGATATGCATACATTAGGTGGGTAGGAAGAGGTTTTAGCTCCAAATTGGGGGATTCGTTGGTCTGACTCCTCTTTACACATCTAGATGTGTATAAGAGACAGCTTTTGTGTTAAAATCTCATCCTCCAAATGATTCATATCCTTCATCCCTTTTTCATCATCTTGATTTGGCACATTTGACTCCAAAACCTCTTCCTCCCAACATTGAGAAATTCTCCATTGAATTCCTACAATAATCATCAATTAAGTCATTTACCATATTTATATTCATGACATCTTCAAAAATTGAAGGAAGCTTTATTGAATTAAAAACAATAAATGTAACAATTTCAGCATTTATTCGGAATTCCAACTTCCTTTCTTGAACATCAATAAGTGCAAAGCCGGTAGCAAGGAAAGGTCTCCCAAGAATGATTGGTATCTTTTCATCCTCTTCCATTTCAAGCACAATGAAATCGGCCAGAAGGTAGAGTTTGTCAATTTTAACAATCAAATCTTCAATGATCCCTTCCGCAAGTTGCAATGAAACACTTGATGGTTTCAATTGACCTCCATTTAGCTTCTTAAATACTTCGTAAGGCATGAGATTTATTGAGGCTCCCAAGTCACACAATTCTCTTCCAAATTGTAAATTCCCAATCTCACAAGGTATAGAAAATGAATCGGGATCTTTGAGTTTTGGTGGCAAATTCTTTGTAAGTAGTGAATGGCACTACAATGCTCCGTTAAGATGTCATCTCCATGAATTTTCTTTTGAAGAAAGGACTGGTTTCATGAATTTGGCATAGGTAGACATGTATCAAGTGCCTCCATAAAAGGAATGTTGATTTCAAGCTTTTTGAAAATCTCTAAAAATTTCTTGAATTTCTTTGCCTTTTCTTCTTCCCTTAGCCTTTGAGGAAATGGTACATTAACATGTTTTGGCTCGTGATGCTTAGGATCCTTGCCTTCATTGCTTTGTGAGTTGGGTATAATCTCTTATTCACATTTAGATGTGTATTTGAAGACTTCCCTTTTTCTTTATCTTTATCCTCGACCCCTTCTTGTTCTCCATTCTTCTTTTAATTTCTTCCAACTCTTTCTTCAAACTCTTTACCATTCCTAAGGGTAATAGCCATGTACTGCTTCTTAGGGTTTGGAATGGTATCACATGGAAGTATTCCTAAAGGCCTCTCATTGTTCAACCTTACGAATAGCCCAACATTGAATCTCCAAATTCCTTGTTGAAGCCTTCAAATTCTCATAATCCTTCTTGTGTTCCTTGGATTTCCTATCCAACTCTCTTCTCAAGTACTCGGCTTCTCTTTTCCAACCTTCTTCACCCAAATTCTCTGTAGGAGCATATTGATCATGATACATGGGCTATAAGAATTTGCATAATGGAAAGGAGATTTTTGTTGCTAGTTTTGAAATGAAGGGTTCTCAAAAGGTTGATATGTGTTGGGTTTGAAATTTCTTTGGTGTGGCGATTGATAAGGTCTAGATGAGGAACTTGAGGCTTGCGTGTGTTGGACATTTTGAGGTGGAGTATTTGATAAGAGAGGAGGATTGGATTGGTTATTGGTGTTACTCCATGAGAAAATTGGGTGATTCCTCCAAGAAGGATTGTAAGTGATCCCATAAGCTCTGGATTGGTTCCTTGGAAATGACGATTGATTAGCCACATAATTGATTTGCTCATTAGATCCATATGGCATCTCACATTGTCCATTGGCATGGCCACCTCCACAAAAATCACATGTCATGCTGCGTTGAGTTGGAGAAGAAGACATAGCATTTACACTACTAGGTTTCCCTAGGTTCTCCAATGCCTTTGCCATGAACATGCTTTGTTGTGCCAAAAGGGCATCTTGCATATTAAGATTCAATGCTCCACTATTTGCATTGGCATGATTAGCTTGGTATTGATAGTAGTGGTTATATGCCATCCTATTTAACAACTCTTGAGTTTCTTCTGGAGTCTTATATGAGATAGAGCCATCAGCAGAGGCATCAACAATGGATTTCGTCTCTGAAAGTAAACCATTATAAAAGGTTTGGATTTGAAGCCAAAAAGGAATCGCGTGATGAGGGCATTTTCTTAGCAATTCTTTGAATCTTTCCCAAGCTTCCCCTCTCTTTTCACCAACATCTTGTTTGAATGAGGCAATTGTTGAACCCCAGTTATGTTAATCATATTTTGATGAAAGGAGCAAATCATACTAATAGTTTGATAAGCAAGTGTGCAGAAAAACAGGTAACAAATATGCAGAAAAACAGGGAGGTTCGGACGCATATGATCGTCCGAACAAAAACAACCTCAAGAGCTTGGACGATGGTAATCGTCCGACACAAAGAATTTGAAGCAAGTCTCGGATGAAGAACAGCCCGAGAATATTCCGAGACTTTGCTTGATCGGACGCATGTTCGGACGCATCCTCGGACGTCAAACGAATACCCTCGAGAACGGACGCATGTCGGACCTGCTTCATCGTCGTAGGTCCAACGGCTAGTTTTCTAGTAAACAGAAAATAGCCGTTGGGAAGTTGTTGGAAGCTGATATTTGGCAACTATAAATACCCCTAAGTCTGAGTTGAGTAAAGAAAGACTTCTACATTGATTACATATAATTCTTGAGCTATTTGGGAGAAATAGTGGGTACAAGTGTTGTATTAGTGTAGGTAGTGAGAAAAGAGCTTAGATGTGTAAGAGTTCTTCAAGTGTTAGAGTGGAGAGATAACAATTGAGTAACAAAGGGAGGTTGTGAGTGTAAAACTCTTGGCTCAACTAAAGGAAATTAGTGTGAGCAAGAGTGATCCTCATTTGTGTACAAGAGGTTATTGTCTCACCTACTTTGAAGAGACTTTTAGGGCTGAACTTCAAGTTGTGAACTTGGTAGTTGCCTTGTGAGAAGATCTTTGTAATTGCAAACTCCAAGCTTGAGAAGCTAGGGAGTTTGGTTTGATTCCATTAATCTCAATATTGTTATTTGTTCTTTTAAGCTTAAATTGTTGAATATCTTTTGTATTCATTTGTGCTTAAGTTTTCATTTGGTGCATAAAGCTTGAATTTCTATTAAGCACAAAAAAGGGGATTGTTTTTAGGGACAACCTAATTCACCCCCCCTCTTAGGTTGCATTTGGGGCCAACAGCAATTTCATTCCTCAATTTGGCAGTTCTTGCGGGAGGAAAGTACTTCACTAAGAACTGGAGCAAGTTGGTTCCAAGTGGTGAATGTTCCTTGGGTGTGGGATTGCAAACCATGACTTTGCCCTATCACGAAGAGAAAAAGGAAACACCCTCATCCGCACACAATCCGGGTGTACTCTATTAAATTTGAATGTGTCCAAGACTTTTTCAAAATTCATGAGGTGTATAGGGATCCTCATTTGGTCCACCTCCGAACATGGATTGGCTTGGAGCATTTGGATTAGGGCGGGCTTGATTTCAAAATTGTTAGCTTGCATGGGCATCCGTGCAGGCTCAAGTTCGCCCCATCAAAATTGGGTAGAGCATACTCCTTCAATGGCCTTCCATTCCCATTCATGCCATTTCCATTCCCATAGCCACCCATCCCATTATTTCCAACAACCTCTTCTTCTTCGTTTTCCATGTTCACATTCCTTTGATGAGCATTAGCATTTGCCATCTCTATCCTTTCTTGCTCTTGTTATACCCTTCTCAATCTTCTAATTTCTCTTAGCTCTTTCTCCTGTTCCTTGTCTAAGCAAATGAATGCCTTGTGAGCTCCTCGTACCATGAGGCACTAAAACACAACCAAGGAAAATAGTTAATTGAAATTCCAAGTCAAGTCCACAAGATATCTAACAAACATAAAAATTCACAAAATTAACAACTAAACTAAACTAAACTAAACTAAACTAAAGTGCTTAATCTGCACGACCCATAAAGTGCTTGATATTGCCAAAAACCAAAGACAATCCCCAGCAACGGCTCCAAAAACTTGATTGCTTCGTTAGGTAGAATTTAACTTTGAAATGGCAAACAAGCAAAAATTAACCAAACTAATTCACTACACTCTACCTAACTTCCGCAAGTATACGGAGTTGATAGTGGTATAGAATGAGTGGGTATCGTCCCACAAGTATTGTTGGAAGGAAATTACCAAGATTTATGGATATTTGTGTAGTTAAAGAAAATCAAACAATGGATAATGGAAATATTCTAATCAAAACCATAAATAAATGAAAGCGATAAAAGCTTAATTTAAGGCTAGATTAACTAAAAAGCAAGTACAGTGAGATGTGTAACTAATTACGATATTAAGAAACTAATTAATCTATTCTAGTAAAAGCAAGTAAAGGAAAGCACTTAATTCTAACTTAATTGTCCAAATTAAGACTAAAATTGAAAGCAAGCAAATTACCCAATTAAAAGGACTACAATTAAGAGACCTTGAAGACTAAAAGCAACCATTTCTACACTAGAAATTGGAAAGAGTTAAACTAGAAATCTAAGTGTTTTTGGAATTTTGGTAAAATAAAGAAAGCCCACTAGTAACTTACTAGAAATTCATACAAGTAATTGAGAACTCTTAACTAGAAATCCAAGAAATTTTCAAGAACACTAATTTCCTAAGAAACCCTAGATTGCAAACAAATAAATTCTCACTAAATTAGACTAGAAAATGAGTAATAATTATATCTACGAGAAACTTGCGATTAACCCACTACAACTAATCAAAATTTGAACTTGACAAGAAATTAAAAGTAGATCTAAGAGACAATTAAATAGAAATTTCTATTAAACTCTTTCTAGAAGAAAATTTGGAGTTCAAGATATCCTAAAGTATCCCAAAATCTACTAACTAATCTACTACTCTTTTCTTTCTATTTCTTAAGTGCTTAAATAGAGTAGTGCTAGCTAAGAGTAGCATGAAAAACAAAATCTGAAATTTTCCAAATTGCCCTTACAATTTAGCTCTCAGCGAGTCGAGATCGCGATATGGAACAATTGAGATCGCGATCTCGACTCTAGTACATAAGATCATTTCCCAAGTTGAGATCGCGATATGGAACAATTGAGATCGTGATCTCAACTCTAATACATTAAGATACTTCCCGAGTCAAGATCGCAATATGGAGAGTTTGAGATCGCAATCTCGACTTCTTCTCAGCATTCTTCATTTCTTCCATTATTGCAATTCTGGTCCTTTGAGCTTTTTAATTCCAGCTTCCAGCCTCTAATGGAATTACCTGCATAATATTAACACCATTAAGCAATTAATTAACTAGAAATTTAATAAAAACTTATCATATTCTAATCAAGAACGGAAATACAAACACATATGAAAGAAATTAACTAAAATCTTGAATTACTTACCCAAAATTCGGGGATTAAACTATCAAAATTCTATAATTTAGAGGAAAATAACTCTAGTTTAGTAGAGTTATCACACCCCCAAACTTAGCATTTTGCTATTCCTAAGCAAAACAAAAATTAAAATTAAAAGATGCCTACTAACACTCAAATATATAAACACCTCCAAAGTTGACGTGGCACTTGATGAATCATGGATGTATTTAGAACAGTTAGGACATCTCTCAAGAAAGGTTTAATACTATGTGTACAATTATCTTTTCAAAATGTTCTTTGATAAGAACTCTTTTCCTATTTCTTAATCTTATATTACTAGATCTCCTATTAGTTCATGAGGTTGTGTAAGTAGTTCTCCGTTTGCAGTTCAAAACACGATACGATTGGTCCAGTTTGTTAGTTTTGAATATTGAACAATTATAACTTATTCCTTGCATGTTATTAAGGCAAGTATAAGTGTTCTGGTTTCTCTGTCCTTTCAAACTACGATTAGATCGTCTTTAGTTATGAATCTTTTATAAATAGAACTTTCTTTTAGTTTTTATTCTAACCTAATTAAATCACATTAAGCATTCTTATTATGAGTAA
Source organism: Cinchona pubescens (assembly GCA_025175665.1). Taxonomy (NCBI): domain Eukaryota; kingdom Viridiplantae; phylum Streptophyta; class Magnoliopsida; order Gentianales; family Rubiaceae; genus Cinchona; species Cinchona pubescens. The sequence goes on along the minus strand of JANKKI010000346.1, from coordinate 51,919 downwards.
AGAGATCCCAATATATTTCTAAATGTACATTGATTAGAATTCTATCTTTTCTTATTCTAATATGACCTCTTTTACACATCTAGATGTGTATAAGAGACAGATTCAAATTATACACCTGTCTCTTATACATTTCTAGATGTGTATAAGAGACAGAAATAACTTTATATGACTACATAAAAGAGTTATAATTGCTCATACAGATAAAAAGATTAAGAAACCAAGAGTTACACATCATGAAAGCTTTAGAATTTTATTAGAACACCTTCATATTTCTTAATCAACTATAACTGGATCTTTTTTATCAGTTCTTAATATCGTATGAACAGATTGCCTTTTGCGCTTCGTAATATGATACAATTAGTCTCATTTTTAGTTCTCAATATCGTATGATTACAACTTCTTCCTTAGTCATTAAGCAAGGATAATTGGCATCATTTTAAGAATTGGTCCTGCAATTGGTTCTTAATCTAGTCTAATTAAATAACAACTTAAGTTCTAATCATGAGTTATTAGATCTCAGTATCCTTTCTAAATGAATTTGATTAGAACACCTTACCTTTTCTTAATCTAACATGACTAGATCTCCTTTATTAATTCTTAATTTTGTACAGGGAGTTCTTCTTTTGCAGCTCATAACATAAAACAACTAGTCTTGTTTCTTAGTTTTGAATTAAACGATTACAACTCCTTCCTTAGCCATTAAGCAAGTCGAATTGGCCTCATTTCTCTGTTCTTTTTGTTATACGATTAAGATCATCTTTTATTTCTGAATCTTTTATAAATGGAAATCCCTCTTGCTTCTTAATGTTATTTAATTGGATCACATTATATTTCTAAAGTCACTTTGATTAGAACTCCTCTATTATTTCTTAGTCTAATACGACTCGGTGTCCTTTATTAATCATTGATCTTGTATGAATAGATCTCCTTTGAGGTTCATAACGTAGTCTGATTAGTCACCTTTCTTATTCTCAACATCATATGATAACAACTTCATCCTTAGTCATTAAGTATGTATAATTTGCCTCATTTATCCATTCTTTTTTTAATACAATTTGGTCACCTTTTGGCTACAAATCCTTTACAAATAGTTCTCACTCTTGGTTCTTAATCTTGTCTAATTAACTCATATTTTACATTCTTATCATGAGTTACAACATCGCACTATGTTTTTAAATGTACTTTTATTAAAACTTCTTTCATATTTCTTAATCAACTATAACAGGATTTTCTTCAGTAGTTCTAAATATTAGTATTACCAGGCCACTTTTTGTACTTCATAATATGGTCCGATTAGTCCCAATGATTAGTTCTCAATATAAAATGATTACAAGTTCTTGATTAGTTATTAAGCAAGATAGTTGGCCTCATTTTAAGAATGGGTTTGGAAATGGTTCTTAATCTAGTCTAATTAAATCACATTTATGTTCTAGTCATGAATTATTATATCTCGATATCCTTTCTATACGCATGAGGAGTTATCCTTTTACGGCTCACAATATAGTATGATTAGTCCAGTTTCTTAGTTCTGAATATTTAACTAATAGAACTTCTAATCTTAGCTATTAAGCATGTATAATTGGCCTCATTTCTCTATTATTTTTGGTATACGATTAGACCATCTTTTAGTCTTGAATCTTTTGTAAATGGAACTCGTTCTTAGTTCTTAATCTAGTCTAATTAAATCTGATTAAGCATTCTTATTAATAGTTATTGGATCACATTATACTTTTGAATGTACTTTGATTATAACTCACACTATTATTTCTTAATCTAATACATTAGATGTCCTTCGTTAATCATCTAATGTTATATGATTAGATCTCCTTTGAGGTTCGTGACGTAGTATGATTAGTGACATTTTGTGTTCTCAATATCGTACGATTACAATTTCTTAGTATGATTAGTGACCTCTTGTATTTCAATATCTACGTTTACAATTTCTTACTCATTAAGCATGTAAAATTGGCCTCATTTTTCAATTTTTCGAATACAATAAGAGACAAATAGGAAATTAGAGTTCACAAAAGGAGAACCTGTCTCTTCGTACACATAATAAGAAATAATAAAGGAGATCTAGGAATGTTTACTAGCATTTAATTAAATCACATTTTATCAAATGGTTGCCTTTTCTTTCTTAGTTTAATTAAATCACATTTTATCTTTTATAAATGTTATTTTATTAGACCTCTTTTGCTATTTCTTAATCTTGTATAACTGGATTTCCTTTATTAGTTCTTAGTATTGTATGAACAGTTCTCTTTTCGCGGCTCAAAAGTTAGTACGATTAGTCTATTTTCTTAGTTCTAAATATTGAATGATTACAACTTATTCCCTTGACATTAAGCAACAGCCCTTGTTTCTGTTCTTTTTGAAATACGACAAGATCATCTTTTAGTTCTGAATCTTTTCTTCATAGAACTCGTTCTTGGATTTTAATATAGTCTATTTAACTCACAGTATGCATTCTTATTAAGAATAGTAAGATCACATCATATTTCCAAATGTACTTTGATTAGACTCCTCTATTATTTCTTATTCTAATATGACAAAATGTCCTTTATAAATTTTTATTCTTCGATACGATTAGATCTCCTTTGTGGTATAATATAGTTTGATTAAGACCTTTCCTATTCTCAATTTCGTATTATACGAACTTCTTCCTAAGTATGAAACAAGTATAATTGGCCTCATTTATCATTTTTTTTGAGCATGTGTATAAGATCATTACATCACCATTTGGTAATAAATCTTTCATGAATTGTTCCTGCTCTAGGTTCTTAATGTTGTCTAATTATATCATATTTTACATTCTTATAATGATTTATTACATCACGTTATGTTTTTAAATGTACTTTTATTATAACTCCATTCATGGAGCATTGATAATGAACTGCAATCATCAAAGACTTCCAAGATGGCAGAAATGTTTTGTTTTCACATGTATTTATAGAGACCAGTCAAGTTGCTGATTGTTTAACAAATGAGGGCATAAACAATCCTATTTATGTTGAATATGGCCAAGACACTATTCCTTCCTTTATAAAAGGTTTGTTGCTTTTGGATGCCAGAGGATGCCTATACATCGGTCATGTTGTGCAAATTAGCAAATAAAATTCTCGCCGAGTTTAGTGGTTGCTAAAAAAAAAGAAAAGAAGATCACATTAATCCAGCATGATTAGATCTCATTTGAGGTTCGTAACATAATCTGATTAGTGACCTTTTGTATTCTCAACATCGTACGATTACAACTTCTTTCTTAGTCATTAAGCAAGTGTAATTGGCCTCATTTACCAGGTCCTTTTCGAATACAATTTGGCCACCTTTAGGACATAAATCTTTTGTGGATTGTTCTCGCTTTTTTATCTCAATCTTGTCTTACCGAATTGATTTCATGCCTTTATTATTAGTTGTTACATTCTATTATGCTTTTAAATGTACTTTTATTAGAACTTCTAGATGTGTATTGAGAGACATGATAGAATCTTCTTTATTAGTTCATGAAATTATTTGATTTGACGTCCTTTTGTGCTTTATAATAAAGTACGATTAGTCCCCTTTCTAAATTCACAATATCGAATGACTGCAAGAGTTATTAACTAGTGAAAGGATTATTGCCTCATTTTAAGAATGGGTCCCGCAAATGGTTCTTAATGTAGCCTAATTAAATCATATTTTATGCTCTAATAACGGGTTATTAGATCACTTTATCTTTTGTAAAAGTTCTTTGATTAGAAATATTTGCCCATTCTTTAATCTTATATGACTAGGTCTCCTATATTAGTTCTTAATGTTATACAAGCAGTTCTCCATTTGTCGCTCAAAACACAGAAGGATTAGTCCAGTTAGATAGTATAATAGACAACTGTTACAACTTATTTCTTGCACTTTAAGCAAGTATAATTTTCCTAGTTTCTCAGTAAGCTTTTGAAATACGATCTATCATTTTTCAGTTCTGAATGTTTTATAAATAGAACTTGCTCTTGGTATCAATTTAGTCTAATTAAATCACATTAAGGATTCTTATTAATAGTAGTTAGATCTCAATATATTTCTGAATGTAAATTGATTAGAACTCCTCTATTATTTCTTATCCAATACGAATACGACTAAATGTCCTTTGTTAATTCTTATTCTTCTATGATTAGATGTTCTTTGAGGTTCATAACATAATCTGATTGGTGACCTTTTGTATTCTCAATTTCATATGATAAGAACTTCTTCTTCGGTCATTCAACAAGTATAATTGACCTCATTTATCAGTCTTTTTTTAGCACAATTAGATCACCAATTCGTTCAAAATACATAATAGAAAAACACAAATTAGTCAAATTATACTTGATTAATAAGATATTCATAGAACTAATTGCTGTCTCTAATACACATCTAAAACATAATAGAGACAGTTCTTAAGGCCATTTTAAAAGAACATTATATTTAATACAGAATATAATATGTGTACTAGATCATCTTTATCTGTTCTTAGTAACGTATGATTAGATTGCCTTTTGTGCTTTGTGATATGGTACGGTTGGTCTCATTTTTTAGTTCTTAATATCGTATGGTTACAACATCTTCCTTAGACATTAAGCAAGGATAATTGGCCTAATTTTAAGAATAGGTCCCGAAACAAATGGTTCTTCATCTAGTCTAGATAAATAACAATTTAAGTTCTAATAATGAGTTGTTAGATCTCATTATCCTTTCTAAATGAACTTTGATTAGAACACGTTACCTATTTCTTAATCTAACATGACTAGATCTCCTTTATTATTTCTTATTATTTACGAAAGGAGTTCTCCTTTTGTGGCTCATAATATAAGACAATTAGTCTAGTTTCTTGGATCTGAATCGAATGATTACAACTTCATCCTTAGCTATTAAGCAAGTATAATTGGCCTCATTTCTCTATACTTTTCGTAATACAATTAGGTCATCTTTTATTTCTAAATCATTTATAAATGGAACTCACTGTTGGTTCTAATATTGTCTAATTCGATCACACTATGCGTTCTTATTTTGAGTTATTAGATCACATTATGTTTCAAAAGTTACTTTGATTAGAACTCCTCTAAATCCCAATTGAATTAGGAAATCCCCCAATTTTGGCACTTTCCATTTTTGAAAAACTTTGTATTTTTTGAAACTTTCTAAATCAAGGTCTACTTTTCAAATTTGCAATTCTATTCAAGGCACTTAATTTTGTTGGTTCTTCTAATTTCTTTGTTAGTCTTAAGTGCTACTTGTTAGTTCTTGTGTTCTTAGTTTTTTTTTTTTTTTTTTTTAATTGGTAAATTTGCTTACCAAATTCTTAGTTCTTTTCTATACCTTTTGTTGCTTCAGGTAGTCTCAAATATTTTGTTGTCACTTATTCTTTGAAGCTTAAATCCAAAAGTTTGGTGTCTCTTCTTTGTTATTTTGTTGTGATTATTTGTTTTCTTTGACTTCCAACCAATTAAATGGTTAAGACATAATTGGAGCTCACTTTGGACCTCATAGTCATCCAAAGACTTTGAGAGCGAACTAAAGAGTGGAAACAGGCACTGTGTGGTGAGAACATTCGAGTGATAAAAGCCATTCAATTGAGGGTATACACGAGGAATTGAGTGATACAACTTGAGGGAATTGCTATCCAAACACGAGTAAAGGCAAGTGGTGAAGAATTTTTTTTATTATTTTTTTCTGACACTAACAACTTTGTTTTGTGATGTATTGCAAGTGGGAAGAGACTTTCTTCCCTAAGGCTCTTGTGAATGAATGGGTTTGTGTTAGTATAATTGATAAGAGCACATGTGTTAATATGACAAGTACATACAAAACATTGAAATGTTAAATTTACCTACTTTGCGACATCTAGAACCTTATAAGTTTCGGTTGTCCAATGAAAATGAAGTGTTTGAGGTAACTGAGCGAGATATTATATCCTTCACTATTGGCGTGTATTCTAATAAGGTAGTTCGTGATGCATCACCTTCGCATATGTCTTTTATAACTTGGTGTGCAATGGGAATTATTTGAAAGTGGTTTAGTATTGCAATACTAAGGCAAATCACTTGTGTAAAAAGAGTACCTCTTAAATTTATTGCTTTTCCACAACATCTAATGTGTATAAGAAATAGCTACAAAGTCATTTGCAAAGAATGTAAAAGCTTCAACCATGAGCCAAGAAAAAGAGAGAAAAGAGGGAGATATCAAGTAAATTTGTTATGTCAAGCCTAGCCATGATTTATCTTTGTCTAGTTTTGTTTCTTATGTGCAGCCCTTCAAAGGTGTAAGTCATGATGTGTATAAGCTCTGAATTAAAGTATTGTGCTGTATTATTTCTAACCAAAGCTTTGGTAAAGAAGATCATATAAGATTGCAATCCCGAAGGTTATACACATCTTTCTACTTTTTGTGCTTAAATTCTTATATTTGAGCATCATAAGAAATTGTACAAATTTAATTCAGAATTTAGAATTATTTTTAGAGCACAATTTGTTTATTTCTTAATTAAGATTAATTACTTCGTATTTGATTCTTGGACTTCATTTCCATTTCATGGAGTATTGTTTGGATAAATTCGTCCAAACCTTAGAAGATAATCACTTACTTGATATCAAATATAATTTGAATTGTTGTATTAGCATGCTACATGATTTTCAACAGTTCAATTTATTTCAAAATATTCAAATTTTGCCCAAGTCAATTTAAGTTGTTGTTATGGCGTGATGACTTGTTTAATTTTATTTTGTGTAGACACGTTACCGAAACTTTTGTTCCTTAATTTTTTAGCAAGCCTAGTTGTGTGATTTAGGTCTAACACTTCGTAAGAATGAAATCGTCACTTTGACTAAAATTTTTGTTTTTGGACAAATAACATGCAATTTGTTGCAAAATCAGTGTATTTCGGTAATTGCTCAAATTGTGCTTAGTTTATCAAAACTGAATGATTTTATACTATGGCGTGCACATTTGTTTAACTATTTGGATAATTACTTTGTTGTGTTCGCAATAGTGCATGGTTTTGGGGCCTATCTTCTGCTAATCTTGTGTCCCATTTGACTAATTTGTGTTTTTCTTATGTAGGTTCGCGAGGACAAATCCATTCAAGGAGGGATCTTATACACATCTAGATGTGAATCCCCTAAAGATCTATCAAGATGAGGAGATGCAAAAAGCTAGAGAAAGTGTGGACTTGAGCTTGGCAAGATTGGATCATATTCGTGGTACTTTGATTGAGTTGGATTGGACTATCTTCAATTAGTTGTTACATGAAGTCCAATTCTTCAAAGTGAAGCACAAGTGGAAATTCTTTAAGTCCAAGAGCAGAATATTATGTTAGATGGTTACTTGGATTTTTATGTATTTCAGTCTATCATTGTGTAAAGCCCAATAGTACTTGAAGCTTGTGTAAATTGGGCTAGTTTAAGTTGGGTTTAAATGCTGGTTAAATTCTTAATTTTTAGGCTCATTAATTAGCCTTAATAAGGCCCATTTAGCCCAAATTTTGGAGGTAAATATGACTGAGCCCCAGCACTACCTTTTAGGAGTATTTTTGCTAGTTTTGAGGACTTTATAAAGCCTATAAATGGGCATCATCATATGGACGAATGTTACAGCACATTTTGTCAATAAAATTTTTCTTTTTTTTGGAAAAACTCATTTCTTTTAGTCTTTGGATTAAGATTTTGTTGGGATCATCGCTAGAGCAACGATGATTGTTCTATCTGACTTATGGGTTTGGTTCTTGCTTGATTCGTATAAGCAACTGGTCAATTCTCGCTTTAAATTTTCTTAAGAGTTTGGTTCTTGTTTCACTATAGACAATGGGTTGAATTTTTCTTAACTCTTATGTGTTCTTTTTCATTCTTGTTTGTCCGTGTTTGCTCTCTAAAATTCTTGTGACAAACTTTGGAGTTGATCCTTAGGGTTTTGCTACCGTCTTGAATTGTTGGGTTTCGTGGCATCAAGTCAATTGCGCATGGGGTTCGCATTAGATTGGTATCAAAGCTAGTCCAATTCTAGTCAGTGCTATTTATTTTCCCTATTGGATTTTTCCAGACTTTCTTTCAAAGAAGATCATGTCTTAGTTTCAGCCAAAAGAAATGTTGTTGTTCACAGTTATTGTTCACATACTATTCATCGTTGTTGTTCACGGTTACTGTTCATCCAGAAAAGTTTTTTTTCATATTGATTCTTGTGTTGTTTTTGATTTTGTGCCTTGTTCTTCTTCTGTCATACTTTGATACTTTATTGTTATTCAATCTTGGTTGTATGCTCCTTCTCTATTCTTATTGATAAAAAAAAAAAAGAAGTGCTCTTGGCCAAATGGACGAACAAAAAGAAAAAAATTTCTTTGGTCCAAAAGTGAAAAAAAGGCGTTGAAAAAAAACCTTGAAAAAAGAGGAAGAAGAAGAATTGATTATTCAAAAGGTGGAAAAAATTAGGGTTTGCGTATTTGGTTGCTTATAAATATAGGCAATTATTTGTTTATTTCTTGATCAAAAAAGGTTTTGGTTTTTTACCTTTTTTCCTACTTGTGTTTGACACTCCTTATTCCAATCCAAATTGCACTTGGTTTCCTTATTCTAATCTTATTTGGAATTGGTTTCATGTCCAAGTCCTATTTGGAATTGGTTTCTTCTCCTAATCCTAATTAGATTTGAAAAACCCTAATCTAAGTTGACATAGGAAAATTATCCTAATCCCAGTTGGACTAGAAAACTACTCCTAATCCAAGTAGGATTTGTATTACTTACCCTAATCTCAAATAAATTAGGAAATTCACCAATTTTGGCACTTTCCATTTTAGGAAACTTTGTATTTTTGAAACTTTCTAAATCAAGATCTTCTTTTCAAATTTTCATTTCTGAAAAAGAGTCACTTAATACACATGGTAGAATGTGTTTCATTGTTAGTCTGAAGTGCTACTTGTTAGTTCTTGTGTGCTTAGTTTCTTTTTTTTAATTGGTAAATTTTCTTACCAAATTCTCAATTATTTTCTATACCTTTTGTTGCTTCAAGTAGTCTAGGGTATTTTGTTGTCTCTTGTTCTTTGAAGCTCAATCCGAACATTTGATGTCTCTTATTTGTCGTTAGATCGTGATTATTTATTTTAGCCCATGATCTTTTTTTTCTTTCACTTCCAACCGTGTTAAGTTGCTAAGATAATAATTGGACCGTTGCACTTTGGTCCCACCTCCATTAATTAGTTGTCTCTTATACACATCTAGATGAGTGGAATAAGGCAAGTGTGTGGTGAGATCATTTGGACTGGTAAAAGCCATTCAATTAACGGTATACGAATTAAGAATACTACAAATTGAATCACTAAATTGCTTTCTAAAGAGTAAATTGTTGAATATCTAGGAAAGTATTTGATGCTAATTAGGTCTAATTTAACCACTTTGTTTAGTGATGTGTATAAGAGATGCCTTGTACGTAAATGACCAGAAGAAAATAGGTAAATGACATATCTGAAAATTATTTTTTGATAGCTTTACTAAGGCGCCTCACTTGTGTAAAGGGGTAAAAATTTTAAATTTATTGCTTTGCCACAACATCAAATAATTGAAGAAATATTAGAAATTCAAAAAAAATTTCTTGAACGAAATAAAGTGTAGAGCAAATTGAGAAAAGTCAAATAGCTGCCGAAGTGAAGATAAAAGGTTTGTAAAGGTTTCAACCATAAGCCAAGAAAAAGAGAGAAAAGAGGGACACATCAAGTGAATTTATTATGTCAAGCCTAACCTTGATTTATCTTTGCCTATTTTGTTTCTTATGTGCCGCCCTTCAAATATGTAAGTCGTGATGCACAAACCTCCCAATCGAGTATCTCATCATTTCAACCAAAGTGAGGTAAGAAAGATATGATAGTCAATACCCTATCTCAAAGGTATGAACTTCATTCTACTTTATGTGCTGAAATTCTTAGATTTGAGCATCATAAGAAATTAAAGTGTACAATTTTAGTTCTGAATTTAGAATATTTTTAGTGTACATTTTGTTTATTTCTTGATTAAAATTAATTCCTTTAACTTGATTGTTGTTTTGAATAGAAAAGGCATTTTAGATTCTTGGACTTCAATTCCAATTCATGGATCATTGTTTGGATAAATTCGTCCAAACCTTAGTTGATAATCTATTACACATCTGATTGATTAATATCATAAAAATTGTAACTTAGCATGCTACATTATTTTCAACTCTTTCACCTCCAAAGAAAATCATCTTGTAATTTTGCTGGCAGCAATTGAGATGTTTATAAGAATGACTAATTTCAAATAAAGTTGACTTCAAAATACTCAAATTTTGTCCAAGATAAGTTTTTGTTATAGCGTGATAACTTGCTTGATTTTATTTTACTTGGAAAACGCTATTGAACTTTTGTTCCGTTGTTTTTGAGCAACCAAAGTTGTGTCTTTTAACATCTAATATGTGTATAAGAGATAAATTAATATCAACTATGCGCAAAACACCTTGACGAATTTTTTTTTCCAGACAAATAACTTCGAATTGAATGAAAAAATTAGTGCAATTAAAGCAATTGCTCAAATGGCACTTAGCTTACTGTCTCTTAATGACATCTAGATGTGTATAAGCACATTTTTTTAACAGTCTTACACATCTTACTTTGCAAAACTTTATTGTGTCCACAACAGTTAATAGCTTATGCCCTATCTTCTGCTAATCTTGTGTCAACTATTTAGGTAATATGTGTTTTTCTTATCCAGGGTCGGATTCGAGGACGAATCCTTTCGAGAAGGAAGAGAATGATACGGATCAAAAATGCCTAAAGATGTGTCAAGATGAGGAGATGGGAGCTAGAGCAAGCGTGGACTCGAGCTTGCCAAGATTGGAGCACATTCGTGGTACTTTGATCGATTTGGATTGGAACCAAACTTCACATTCATTATTATAAGAAGTTCAATTCTTCAAAGTGAAACACAATATGGAATTCTTTTACACATCAAGATGTGTATAAGACGAACAGTTATACACATCTAGATGTTTTTTGCGTTTCTGAGATCAATGTGTAATGCCCAATAGTACTTTAAGCTTGCTCTAGGATTAAGTGTGTTCTTATACACAGTAAATGCAAATTTGAAAAGAAAAGTTTTGATTTGAAAGTAGCCTTAATAATGTCCATTTAGCCCAAATTGTGGGGGTACTTATGGCTGGGCCCTAGCACTACCTTATTAGGAGTTTCTTGGTTAGTTTTTATGGCTTTGTTCAACTTATAAATAAGCATCATCACATGGACGAATTTTACAACATATTTTTGTCTAAAATTATTCTTTTTCATGAGGAAAATGTTTTTTCTTTTAGTCTTTGGATTAAGAGTTTGGTGGGATCATCACTAGAGCAACGGTGATTGTTCTATCTGACTTATGGGTTTGGTTCTTGCTTGATTCATATAGGCAATGGGTCAATTCTCGCTTTAAATTTTCTTAAGAGTTTGGTTCTTGTCTCACTATAGACAACGGGTTGAATTTTTGCTTATCTCTTATGTGTTCTTTTTCCTTCTTGTTTGTTTGTGTTTGCTGTCCAAAATTCTTGTGACAAACTTTGGAGTTGATCCCTAGGGTTTTGGTGCCATCTTGAATTGTTGGGTTTCGTGACATCAAGTCGATTGTGCACGGGTTTGCATAATTGGTATCAGAGCTAATTCAATTATGGTAAGTTCTATTTGTACAAAAAAGGGCAACCTAAGAGAGGGGGGGGTGAATTAGGTTATTTCAAAAACAAACCTTTTTATGTGCTTAATAAGAAATGCAAACTTTATGCACCAAATAAAAACTTAAGCACAAATGAATACAATAGATATTCAACAATTTAAGCTTAAAGAACAAATTAGAAGATTGAGATTAAGAGTATCAAACCAAACTTCCAAGCTTCTCAATCTTGGAGCTTACAACTACAAAGAGCTTCTTCCAAGGAAACTACCAAGTTCTCAACTTGAAGTTTAGTCACTAAAAGTCTCTTCAAAGTAGGTCTATTTCGAGACAATAACCTCTTGTACACAAATGAGGATCACTCTTGCTCACACTAATTTCCTTTAGTTGAGCCAAGAGTTTTACACTCACAACCTCTCTTTGTTACAATTGTTATCTCTCCACTCTTACACTTGAAAAACTCTTACACTTCTAAGCTCTTTTCACAAAACTACCTACACTATTATAACACTTGTACCCGCTATTTCTCCCAAATAGCTCAAGTATTACTTGTAATCAATGTAGAAATTTCTTTTGTTTAATTTAGGCTAAGGGCTATTTATAGTTGTCCAAAATCTTCTTCTAACAACTTTCCAACAGCTATTTTCTACTTACTGGAAAACTAGCCATTGGACCTTTCGGACGGCCGATGCAGCAAGTATGCGTCCGAACGAACTAGCCGCTGATTTCGGCCGGTATTGCTAAATCCTGCATCCGTTTTCTGAGGGTACTTGTTCAAACATCTGAGGAAGTGTCAGAACCTGCGTCCAGTAGATGCAATGTCTTCTGGACAAATATGGTCGGACGCTGTTCTTCGTCCGAGACTGCTTCAATATTCTTTGTGTCTTCTGGTCATTTACGTTCGTAGAGTCTTCTGGTTGTTTTGTTCGGACAATCATTTGCGTCCGAACCTTCCTGTTTTTCTGCACACTTATTTTCAAACCCTTAGTGTGATTTGGTCATCATCAAAACATGACTAACATAACTGGGATTCAATACTATTTATTTTCCCTCTTTGATTTTTCTGGACTTTCTTTCAAAGAAAATCATATCTTAGTTTTTGCCAAAAAAAAGTTACTGTTCATCGTTAATGTTCGCGTACTAGAAATCAATATTGTTCACGGGATTGTTCATCATTGTTGTTGATCCGAGATGTGTATCCTTGACAGTCTTGTTTTGTTATTGATCTTGTGCCTTGTTCTTCTTGTGTTGTACCTTGATCATTGATTACCATTAAATCTTGGTTGTTTGTTGCTTCAATATTCTTATTGATAAAAAAAAGAAGTGCCCTTGGTAGAATTAAAAAAAAACGAAAAAAATTTGTTTGGCGTAAAAGAGAAAATAAAAGCATTAAAAAACGTGTAAAAAAATAGAAGAAGAAGAAGAAGAATAGGCTATTGCAAAAGCGAAAAAAAATTTGTTTCTTATCCACATCTAAAAAGTTTTGGTTTCTTACATTTTTTCCCTACTTGTGTATGGTATTTCTTATTCTAATCCAAATTGATTTGGTTTCATTATTCTAATCCTATTTGGAATTGTTTTCATGTCCTAATCCTATTTGGAATTTGCTTCTAATCCTAATCCTAATCCTAAGAGGATTGAAAAACTCTAATCCAAGGACTTAGGAAAATTATCCTAAACCCAGTTGGACTTGAAAAACTAATCCTAATCCTAGTAGGATTTGGATTACTTAACGTAATCCCAATTGAATTAGGTAATCCACCAAATTTGGCAGTTTAAATTTTTGGTAACTTTCTAAATCAAGGTGTACTTTTCAAAATTGTAATTCTGTTCAAAAGCAAATTAATTTTGTTGGTTCTTTTAATTTCTAGTTAGTCATAAGTGCTACTTGTTTGTTCTTGTGTGCTTAGTTTCTTTGTTTTTTTTTATTTGGTAAATTTACTGACCTAATTTTTAGATGTTTTCTATGCATTTTGTTGCTTCAAGTAGTCTCAGATATTTTGTAGTCTCTTGTTCTTTGAAGCTTAAATCCGTAAGTTTTTTTGTCTCTTATTTGTCGTTGGCCTGTGATTATTTGTTTTGTTTCACTTCTAACCAATTAAGTGGTTAAGACATAATTGGAGCTCACTTTGTCCTCATAGTCTTCCAAAGACTTTCAGAGTGAACTAAAGAGTGGAAAATGGCAATGTGTGGTGAGATCATTTGAGTGATAAAGGCCATTCAATTGAGGGTATACACAAGGGATTGAGTGATATAAATTGAGTGAATTACTCTCCAAGTGGTGAGAAAAAATTCTGATTAATTTTTTTCTAACACTAACCACTTTGTTTTGTGAGTTTATTTGTGACAGAACTCAGTCTTGCAGGCGGGAAGAGACTTTCTTCACTAAGGTTCTTGTGAATGAATGGATTTGTTGTTCTATAATTGATAGTAGCATATGGGTTAATATGGCAAGTACATACCTTGTTGAAAATTTGAATTTGCCTACTTCACCACATCCAAAAGCTTATTAGTTCCGATGGTCAACTGAAACTGAAGTGTTTGAGGTAACTAAGCGAGTTATTTTATCCTTCACCATTGGTAAGTATTTTGATAATGTAGTTTGTGATGTAGCATCTTTGCACACATGTCATTTACAACTTCGTGAGCTATGATTGTTATCTGAAAATAGTTTCTATGATAGAGCGCCTAAGGCATATCACTTGTCTAAAAAGGGTAAAAATTTTAAATTTCTTAATAACAACATCAAATAAATTAAGAAAGATTAGAAATTTAGAAAATTTCTTGAATCTAAAATCCTTTTAGATCTGTTTATCTTCTTTCTTAATATTTTTAGTAGAGTTATACATGATTACGTCCATATATATTCTATTAAGACAGTCTAAATAGTATAATCTAGATCAGTTTTAATATCTTTCTTACAACTTCTTTTAGCCTTGATTAAGTCTTTGTAAATTACTTTGATTTATCAGTTTTTTTGGCCTTCAAAGGTGTAAGTCTGATGAACTAACTTTGGAGGAAATATACCTATCTCACCATTTCCTATAAGAGTGAGGTAAGAAAGATATGATCTTCAATACCCTATCTCAAAGATACGAACTTCTTTCTAAGTTTTGTCTAGAAAATTCCTAGATTTGAGCATCGTAAGAAATTGTACAAATTTAATTCTAAATGTTAGAATTATTTTTATTGTACATTTTGTTTATTTCGTGATTAAAATTAATTACTTTTACTTGATTGTTGTTTTTAACAGAAAAGGCATCTTGGATTCTTGGACTTCAATTCCAATTCCTAGAGTATTTTTTGGATAAATTTGTCAAATCCTTAGTTGATAATCCCTTGGGATCAAATCCAATTTGAATTGTTGTGTAAGATCATGATCATAGATTCAACATTTCACTTTTGGTACGATGCATGTCTTGGATAACCTTGTTATCTTGGTGAACTTTTTTTATGAATCTCTAAATTCAAGTAAAGTTTGTCTCAAAATATTAAATTTTTGTCCAAGTCAAGTTATGTTTTTGTTATCTCGTGATATCTTGTTTGATTTTATTTTACTTGGACACGCTATCGAAGCATTTGCTCCTTAATTAGTTTTTGAGCAACCAAAGATGATTGATTTAGGTCCAATATTTCGTAAGAATGGAATCGTATCAATTTTTCCTTAAAATAGTTTGACTAAAATTTTTGTTTTCAGACAAATAACTTCCAATTTGTATCAAAATCAGTGTATTTCGGCAACAACTATGATTGTGCTTAACTTAACAAAGCTGAATGATTTTATACTTTGGTGTGCACATTTGTTTAACTGTTTGGATAATTATTTTGCGAAACTTTGCTGTGTTCACAATAGTGCAATTTGTTGTGTCCCATTGGCGACTAATCTATGTTTTTCTTATCCAGGTATGGATTCAAGAGCAAATCCTTTCAAGGAGTGAGGGAATAGTACGGATCCGAATAGCCTAAAGATGTGTCAAGATGATGAGATGAAAGCTAGAGCAAGTATGTAATTGAGCATACCAAGATTGGAGCACATTCGTTGTACTTTGATTGAGTTGGATTGGAAGTATCTTCAATTCATTATTGCATGAAGTCCAATTATTCAAAATGAAGCACAAGTGGAAATCCTTTAAGTGCGAAGAGCTGAATATTATTTTATATTTTGACTTGGAGTTTTATGTGTTTAAGTTTATTATTGAGTAAAGCCCATTAGTACTTCTAGATTTGTTTAAATTGGGCTGGTTTAAGCTGGGTTTAAGTGCCGGTTTAATTCTTGGTTTTTAGCCTCATTAATGAGCCTTAGTAAAGCCCATTTAGCCCCAGATTTGGAGCTACTTATGGCTGAACCCTAGCACTATCTTTTAAGGAGTTTTTGAGCAAATTATATTCTAGACTTATTCATCCTATAAATAGGCATCAACATATGGACGAATTTTACAGCATATTTGTGTCAATAAAATTCTTCTTTTTGTTGAAGAAAAAGTATTTCTTTTAGTCTGCGTATTAAGATTTTGTTACACATCATAGCTTGAGCAATGGTCTCTGTCTCTTACCAACATATAGATTAGGTTCTTGCTGATTCAAATAGGCATCAGGCCAATCTTCTCTTTATATCTTGTTAGGATTTTGGTTGTAGAATTGTTGGGTAAGATGACATCTCATTGATTGCACGAGGTTCGCATCAGGTGTTCTAATCAATGTAGCATTTGAGAAAGGATAATGAGATCTAATAACTCATGGTTAGAACATAAAATGTTATTTAATTAGACTAGATTAAGAAGTATTTGCTAGAAATGTGTCCAATAGTCCTTTATTAATGACTAAGGAAGACGTTGTAATCATACGAAACTGAGAACTAAGAAATGAGACTAATCGTACCGTATTATGAAGTGCAATTAAAAGGAGTTATAATCGTATAATATTAAGAACTAATAAAGAACTATTGGATTAGTTAAGAAACTGTCTCTGAGGTCTACATAAAGATACATTCAAGAACAAGTAATGTGATGTGATAACTCAGTTATAAATATGTAAAATACGATTTAACTAGACAAGATTTAGAGCCAAGAGCAAGTTCTGTTCATAAAAGATTTATAACCTATTAGATAGTTCTTAATCTTATTTAAAAACTGATAAATGAGGCCAATTACACTAGCTTAATCAAGTCTTTGGAAGCTGTAATCATATGACATTAAGACTACAACAGGTCACTAATTAGACTGTATTATGAACCTTAAAGGAGATATAATCGTACTAGATTAATGATTAGTAAAGGACATCTAGGTCTTATTCGACTAGGAAATAATAGAGGAGTTCTAATCAAAGTGCATTTACAAACATAATGTGATCTAATAACTCATAATAGGAATGCGTAGTGTGATTTAATTGGACTAGATTAAGTAGAACAAAGAACGAGTTCCATTTCTAATAGTTTCGGAACCAAAATATGATCTAATGATATTTCAAAAAGAACAGAATCTGAGGTGAATTATACTTTCTTAATGGCTAAGGAAGAAGTTGTCCTCGCTCAATATTAGGAGCTAAGAAACTAGACTAATCGTACTATGTTATGAGCGGAAAAAGGGGAACTCTATATAAAATATTAAGAAATAATAAGGCAGATCTCGTTGTTTTAGACTAAGAAATGGGTAAGGCGCTCTAATCAAAGTAATTTAGAAAGGACAATGAGATCAAATAACTCATGATTAGAACGTAAAATGTGATTTAATTAAACTAAACTAAGAACCGTCTGTTGGACTTATTCATAAAATGTGGCCAATTGTCCTTGGTTAATGACAAAGGAAGAAATTGTAATTGTACGATATTTAGAGCTAAGAAAGAGATTAATCGTACCATATTGTGAAGCACAAAAGGAGATCTAATCATTTAATATTAAGAACTAATAATTAGAATCCAGTCATATTAGATTATGAAATATGAAGGAGTTCAAATAAAAGAACATTTGAAAACATAATGTGATGTGCTAACTCATGACAAGAACATAAAATATGTTTTAATTAGACAAGATTTAGAACCAAGTGCGAGCACTTGTCATAAAAGATTTGTAAACAAAAGGTGATCTAATTAGATTGTTTATTACTTCGAAAGAACTGATAAATGAGGCCAATTACACTTGCTTAATCACTAAGAAAGAAGTTACAATCATAAGATATTGAGACTACCTAAGGTCACTAATTAGATTGTTGCAAACCTCAAAAGAGATCTAATAATACAAGAATAATGATTAATGAAGGACAACTAGTCGTATTAGACTTGGAAATAATAGAGGAGTTCTAATCAAAGTGCATTTTCGAACATAATGTTATCTAATTACTCAAAATAACAATGCATAATGTGATTTAATTAGAGTATACGAAGAATAAGAGTGAGTTCCATTTATAATAGAATCAAGCAGAACTAAAAGAAGATCTAATCGGATTTTAAAAAGAACTGAGAAACGAGGCCAATTATACTTGTTTAATAGCTAAGAACTTATAAATAGGCCATTTGACTAATCTGTGTTTTTCTTATCAAGGTGTAGATTTGAGGGCGAATCCTTTCGAGGAGGGAAGGAATGATACGGATCCGAATAGCCTAAAGATGTGTCAAGATGAGGAGATGAAAGCTAGCGCAAGCGTCTAATTGAGCTTGTCCAAGATTGGAGCACATTCTTGGTACTTTAATCGAGTTGGATTGGACTGTCTTCAATTCATTATTACGTGAAGTCCGATTCTTCAAATGAAGCACAAGTGTAAATCTCTTAAATTCAAAGCTGAATATCCACTTATATTGTTACTTGGAGTTTTAGGTGTTTAAGTCTATTATTGATTAAAGCCCAATAGTACTTTAAGTTTGTGTAAATTGGGCTGGTTTAAGTTGGGTTTAAGTGTCGGTTTAATTCTTGGTTTTTAGCCTCATATTAATAAGCCTTGGTAAGGCCCATTTAGCCCAAGATTTGGAGCTACTTATGGCCGAACCCTACCACTACCATTTTTGGAGTTTTTTAGCTAGTTATCTGGACTTTATTAAGCCTATATATAGGCATCACCATATGGACGAATTTTACCGCATATTTTTGTCAATAAAATTCTACCTTTTTGTGAGGAAAAATTCTTTCTTTTTAGTTTGTGTATTCAGGCTTTGTTGGGATCATTGCTTGAGCAATGGTGACTGTTCTTACTGACTTATAGATTAGGTTCTTGCTGATTCATATAGGCATCAGGCCAATTCTCTCTTTAAATCTGCTTGATTGCACGGGGTTCGCATCATGTGTTGGTAATCATTGTACATTTAGAAAGGATACATGAGATATAATAACTCATGATTAGAACATAAAACGTGATTTAATTAAATTAGATTAAGAACTATTTGCTAGACTTATTGACGAAATGGGGCCAATCACCCTTTCTTAATGATTAAGGAAGAAGTTGTAATCGTACGATATTGAGAACTAAGAAATGAGACTAATCATACCGTATTATGAAGCGTAAAATGTGATACAATCATATAATATTAAGAAAAATAAAAGAATCTGTCATATTAGATTAAGAAACTTGAAATGAGTTCTAACAAAATTACATTTATTAGATCACATCATGATTGTGATGCACTCATGATAAGAACTAAAATACGATTTAATTAGATGTGATAAGACCAAGATCCTGTTCTATTCATAAAAGATTTGTATAAAGACAGCCTTTGAGGTTAATAATACAGTCTAATGAGGCCAATTACACGGCTTAATCTTTTCAAGCATGATTAGATCATCTTTAGGATATTAAGACTACAAAAGGTCACTAATTAGACTGTATTATTAACCTCAAAGGAGATATAGTCATAGAAGATTAATGATTAATAATGGACATCTAGTTGTATTTGACTGGAAATAATAGAGGAGTTCTAATCAAAGTGCATTTACAGACATAATGTGATCTAATAACTCATATTAGGAATGTATAATGTTATTTAATTAGACTAGATTAAGAACCAAGAGCGAGTTCCATTTCTAAAAGATTCGGAACCAAAAGATGATCTAATTGTATTTCAAAAAGAATAGAGAAATGAGACAAATTATACTTTCTTAATGGATAAGGAATAAGTTGTACTCATTCAATATTAAGAATTAATAAACTAGACTAATCGTACAATGTTATGAGCCCCAAAAGGTGAACTCCGTACAAATTATTAAGAAATAATAAGGGAGATCTCGTTGTTTTAGACTAAGAAATCTTTTATTTGGGTCTAATAATCATATTCAATTTAGAAAGGATAATGAGCTCAAATAACTCATGATTAGAACATAAATTGTGATTTAATTAAACTAAATTAAGAACCGTCCGTGGGATGTATTCATAAAATGCGGCCAATTGTCCTTGCTTAATGATAAAGGAAGAAATTGAAATCATATGATATTTAGAGCTAAGAAAGGAGATTAATCGTACCATTGTGAAGCACAACAGGAGATATAATAATATAATATTAAGAACTAATAAAGAATCTAGTCATATCAGATTATGAAATATGAAGGAGTTCAAATAAAGGAACATTTAAAAACATAATGTGATGTGCTAACTCATGATAAGAAAATAGAATATATTTTAATTAGACAAGATTAGAACCAAGTGCGAGCACTTTTCATAAAAGACTAGTAAACAAAAAGTGATCTAATCGTGCTTCAAAAGAACTGATAAATTTAGCCAACTACACTTGCTTAATCACTCTCTTAGAAGTTATAATCAAATGATATTGAGACTACGATGTGTAACGTCACTAATCAGATTGTTGCAAACCTCACAGGAGATCTAATCATACAATAACAATGATTAATAAAGGACAACTAGTTTTATTAGACTGGGAAATAAAAGAGGAGTTCTAATCAAAGTGCATTTTCGAACATAATGTTATCCAATAAAAGAACAATGCGTAATGTGATTTAATTAGAGTAGACGAAGAATAAGAGTGAGTTCCATTTATAATAGAATCGGAACTAAAAGAAGATCTAATCGGATTTGGAAAAGAACTGAGAAACGAGGCCAATTATACTTGTTTAATAGCTAAGAACTTACAAATAGGCCATTTGACTAATCTGTGTTTTTCTTATCAAGGTGTAGATTTGAGGGCGAATCCTTTCGAGGAGGGAAGGAATGATACAGATCCGATTAGCCTATAGATGTGTCAAGATGAGGAGATGAAAGCTAGAGCGAGCATGGAATTGAGCTTGCCAAGATTGGAGCACATTTGTGGTACTTTGATCAAGTTGGTTCGGACTACCTTCAATTCATTATTACATGAAGTCCAATTCTTCAAAATGAAGCACAAGTGGAAATCCTTTATATCTGAGAGCTGAATATTATTTTATATTGTTACTTGGAGTTTTATGTGTTTAAGTCTATTATTGAGTAAAGCCCAATAGTACTTTAAGTTTGTGTAAATTGGGTTGGTTTAAGTTGGGTTTAAGTGCCAGTTTAATCTTGTTTTTAGCCTCATTAATGAGCCTTAGTAAGGCCCATTTTGCCAAAGATTTGGAACTATTTATGGCTGAACCCTAGCACTACCTTTTTTTGGAGATTTTTAGCTAGTTTTTTTGGACTTTTTGATGCCTATAAATAGGCATCAACGTATGGACAAATTTTACAGCATATTTTTGTCAATAAAATTCTACTTTTTTGTGAGAAAAATTCCTTCTTTTAGTCTGCGTATTGAGAAGTTGTGTATGGGAGAATTGGGCAATCTAACATTGTTCTTAGAGACATATAGATTAGGTTCTTGCCTGATTCATATAAGTATCGGGCCAATTCTCTCTTTAAATCTTGTTAGGATTTTGGTTCTTTCTCCCTATACACAACGGGTTTAATTATTGCTTAATTCTTGTGTGTTCTTTTTCATTCTTGTTTGTGTGTGTTTGCTGTCCACAATTCTTGTGACTAACATTGGATTCGATCATTAAGGTTTTGGTGCCATCTAGAATGGTTGTGTAGCATGGCATCTCATTGATTGCATGGGGTTCGCATCAGGTGTTCTAATCAATGTACATTTGGAAAGGATAATGAGACCTAATAACTTTTGATTAGAACATAAAATGTGTTTTAATTAGACTGGATTGATAACTAGTTGCTAGACGAATTGAAGAAATGTGGCCAATTGTCCTTCTTAATGACTAAGGAAGAAGTTGTAATCATATGAAACTGAGAACTAAGAAATGAGACTAATTGTACTGTATTATGAAGTGTAAAGGGTGTTATAATCGTATAATATTAAGAACTAATAAAGAATCCTATCATATTAGATTAAGAAACTTGAAATGAGTTCTAATAAAAGTACATTTAAGAACATAATGTGATGTGATAACTCACGATAAGAACGTAAAATATGATATAATTAGACAAGATTTAGAGCCAAGAGCGAGTTCTCTTCATAAAAGATTTATAACCTAATGGTGATCTAATCGTTCTCGAAAAAAACTGATAAATGAGGCCAATTACACGGCTTAATCACTAAGGAAGAAGTTGTAACCATACAGTATTAAGACTATGAAAGGTCACTAATTAGACTGTATTATGAACCTGAAAGGAGATATAATCATACTAGATTAATGATTAGTAAAGGACATCTAGTCGTATTCAATTAGGAAACAATAGAGGAGTTCTAATCAAAGTGCATTTATTTCACATTATGTGTGTAAATAGATTTGGTTAGAATGCATCATGTGATTTAATTAGACTAGATTAAGAAAGACAATAGGTTATTCTATGCATTAATAGATTCTAACCAATCAAATCGATCCTTTAATCGTAGTTCAAAAAGAATAGAGAAATGATAATTGTTAGTTGCTTAATGGCTACCAAGAAGTTGTTATACACATCTTCAATATGTGAATTAAGAAACTGGACTAATCGTACTATGTTCTTAGCTGCCAAATGGGGAAGAGACATATAAAATATTAAGAAATAACAAGGGAGATCTCATTGTTTTAGACTAAGAAATAGGTAAGGTGGTCTAATCAAAGTAATTTAGAAAGTATAATGAGATCTAATAACTCATGATTAGAACATAAAATGTAATTTAATTAAATTAAATTAAGAACCGTCTATGGGACATATTCATAAAATGTGGCCAATTGTCCTTGCTTAATGACAAAGGAAGAAATTGTAATCATACGATATTTAGGGCCAAGAAAGGAGATTAATTGTACCATATGGTGAAGCGCAAAAGAGATCCAGTCATGTCCCTTATTACTCCTCTTAAGACATCTAGCATACTAGATATAAGAGATGAATGAGTTCAAATAAAAGAACATTTAAAAGTATAATGTAATGTGCTAACTCATGATAAGAACATATAATATGTTCTAATTCGACAAGATTTAGAACCAAGTGCGAGCACTTTTCATAAACGATGTGCCAACTCATGTAAACAAAAGGTGATCTAATCGTGCTTTAGAAGAACTGATAAATGAGGCCAATTACACTTGCTTAATCACTAAGAAATAAGTTATAATTATATGATATTGAGACTACTAAAGCTCACTAATCAGATTGTTGAAAACCTCAATAGAGATCTAATCGTACAAGAATAATGATTTATAAAGGACAACTAGTCGTATTAGACTTGGAAATAATAGAGGAGTTCTAATAAAAGTGCAATTTCGAACATAATGTTCTCTAATAACTCAAAATAACAATGCATAATGTGATTTTATTAGACTAGATGAAGAATAAGATGTAGTCGTATTTCAAAAAGAATTGAGAAATGAGGCCAATTATATTTGTTTAATAGCTAAGTATAGAAGTTGTAACAATTTGATATTCAAAACTATGAAACTGGACAAATTGTGCTATGTTATGAGCCACAAAAGGAGAACTTCTTATAAAACATTATGAAATAATAAAAGAGATCTAGTTGTTTGAGATTAAAAAATCGGAAAAGAGTTCTAATCAAAGAACGCTTAGAAGAGATATTGAGACCCAATAATTCTTGATTATCGCACAAAATGTGGTTTAATTAGACTTGATTAAGTACCATTTATGGGACCAATTCTTAAAATGAGGACAATATTCCTTGGTTAATGACTAAGGAAAAACTTGCAGTCATTCGATGTTGAAAACTAAGAAAGGGGACTAATACCTATTAGATCACAGTTAATTTAGACGTTTAATATACATACGACTCCAAAGTTGGTCACAAGAATTTTGGACAGGAAACACACACAAACAAGAATGAAAATGAACACACAAGAATCAAGCAAGAATTCAACCCGTTGTCTTTAGAGAGCCAAGAACCCAACTCTTAACAAGGTTTAAAGGGAGCATTGACTTGTTGACCATATGAATCAGGCAAGAACCAAATCTATAAGTCGGTTAGAACAATCACCGTTGGTCAAACGATGATCCTAACAAATTTTTAATCCAAAGACTAAAAGGAAGACCTTTTTCCTCACAAAGGACAAGTGTTTTAATAATAAAAGATATGCATAAATTAGTTCATACGATGATGCCTATTTATAGGCTTAATAAAGTCCTAAAAACTAGCTAAAAAACTCCTAAAATGATAGTGATAGGGTTCAGCCATTTTATCCCCCAAAATTTGGGCTAAATGGGTCCCATTAAGGCTAATTAATGAGTCTAAAACTAAGAATTAAATCAACACCTAAGCCCAACTTAAACCAGCCCAATATACACAAACTGTATTGCCACTTTGTTGATTATGTAACTTCTGTCTCTTATACACATCTAGATGTGTATAATTAGTGGATTTCTTATGCAAATCTAATTCCAATGATTTTTCTTCATTATTACCTCTAAACACAATTGGACTTAATTCCTTTGTTAAGAACACCTTGATTGTATTAACTTTGCAAAACAAACTTGATCCTCTTTGCACATGCCCTTGTGTATTGGAGACAATTAAGGACTTTCAAAGACCATTCTGAAGCTTTCTAAATTTAATGAACTTTATTAGCTCATAATTCCCTCCCTATACAAATTGATACATCCTTCGAATCTAAAACTTCATTAAAATCGAAAGTAGAAAGGTCAGAAACATTAAACGAAGCACTAACATTATACTTACCAGGAAAATCAAAATTGTAAGCATTGTCGTCAATGAGTTCCAAAATTTGGAATGGTCCATCTCCATGATGAGCTATCTTTGATTTCTTTATGTTGGGAAAGGTTTGGGTTACCTTTCCTTACACCAATGAACCCAAACCCAATCACCAGGTTCAAGCACAATCTTCGTGCGACCTTTATATGCTCTTTTAGCCACATGCTCATTGGCATCCAAAATCTATTGCCTTGCTTTCTCATGGATTTGTTTGACACATTCCACCTTTTTCTTACCATCAATATTTGAGAAACTTGAAACTGGTAAGGGAAACAAATCCAATGGAATAAACGGGTTAAAGCCATAAAGTAACTCAAAAGGAGAATAATTAGTAGAAGAATGCATAGAATGATTATATGCAAATTCAATGAATGGAATGCATTCTTCCCATGACTTTAAATTCCATTTAATCATAGCACGCAACAATGTACCTAAAGTTCGATTAACCACTTCGGTTTGACCATCAGTTTGTGGGTGACAAGTAGTTGAAAACAAAATTGATTTCTACCCTAGTTTGACTGGACAAAACACGCCAAAATGGCTAAAAATTTGACATCCCTATCCTTACCTCTGTATCTTACTGGACTTTATGGTATCTGTCTCTTATACACATTTAGATGTGTATTTAAATTTATACAATTAGATCATTCATAATTTTGGCAATATTATGAATGTGTTATCTTATACTATTCTCTATGTGTTAAGAGAGATCAATTTGAAGCAAACAAGTAATAATAAACCTCACAAAATCACTACACTCTACCTGTATTTTGTAATTATACGGAGTTGGTAGTAGTATACGTTGAGTGGGAATCATTCCGACAAGGATTGTTGGAAGGCAATTACCAAGTTTTGCAGGTACAGGTATAGTTAAGAAAGATCAAACAATGGAGATGGTGAAATTACTCTACTCAAAACCATAATACAATGTAAGCAATTAAAACCTAATGTTAAGCTAGATTATCAACTAAAGCAAGTAATTTTCTGAAACTTACTTAATCTATTCTAGTAAAAGCAGGGAAAGTACTTAATTTAATCTAAACTAATTAGGATGGAACTAGAATTAAAGAGCAAGTAAATTTACCCAACAAGAATAATCTATTAAAAGACATTATGAAGCTAGAAATTACCAATTCTAAACTAGAATTTGAAAGAGTTCAACTTAAAATTGTGTTTAATTGGATTTTTGATCTAATTATTCATTGTTATTAGAACATATTAGATGATCTTATGCATGAGTTGGAAAATTCTTAACTTTTAAGCAAGAAATTAACGAAAACTCTAATTTTTCTAAGAAACCGTAATTTGCAAGAAAAGAGATTTTTACTAATTTAAACTAGAAAGCACATAAAAATTATATCTACTTGAAGCTAAAGATTAACCCATTATAATTATCTAATCAAAATTTAAACGTGCTAATAAATTGTCTTTTAGATCTAAAAGACAATTAAAGAGAAATTTTCATTAAAAGAAGAAACTTGAGGTTGAAGATATCCTAAACCTAACATCTAGAACTATCTAATTCTAATCCTACTTACTATTAGAATTTTCAAAAGTAGCTTAAATAGTATAATATTACACATGGAAAAAATCAGGAATAAATTGTTGGCTGGAAGTTTAGAAAATTGCCCTCACAACTTATCCATCAACAAGTCGAGATTGCAATCTGGGATTTTGAGATCGCGATCTCGACTCAAATATATTAAAGAAAATTTTCCAAGAACAGATCGCAACCTAGACTCTTTTCCCAGCATTCTTCCATTTCTTCCATTATTGTAATTTGGTCCTTTGAATTTTGTTCCCTCCAGCTTCCAACCTCCAATTTCGACCTGCATAATATTAACACACTAAGCAATTAATTAGGCTAGGAATTCAATAAAAAATTATCCTATTTAACAGGAACAAAAATATAAACACATATGAAAGAAATTAACTAAAACTTTCAATTAACTACCCAAAGTTCGGGATATAACTATCAAAATGCCATAATTTAGAGAGAAATAACTATAGTTTACTGGATTTATGACCTATCCAGTAACTGTCTCTTATACCACATCTAGATCGACTGACCTAGGTAAACCCAATATGAAATCCATAAAAATCTCAACCCAGGGATGATTAGGTATGGGTAAGGGCATGTAAAGACCATGTGGTTGCACTTTAGACTTAGCTCTTCTTCAAATCACACATTTAGAACAAATCTTTTTAACATCTTTATGCATATGTATAAGAAACATGCTCTAAGGAAAGGTTTCCTAACATAAAGAAAGCAAACAAGCTTTGTCACCCTCTCCACAATGTGACTCCCTTACATTGCAATTCACGTAAAGAACATTGTGGAATACAAAGCTTGTTTGCTCGAAAAATACAATCATCAGACTTGTAAAATTTTTCGAAATCTAGATTTTCATAAGCAGCAAAAATGGAAGAAAAATCATAATTATTTGCATACAGTCCTTAATATGCTCAAATCCAAGAAAATGTGCATGCAATACAGAAATCAAAGCATATATACGTGATAATGCATTAGCCACAACATTCTCTTTACCATGTTCATATTGAATCACATATTATGACATATCAATGAATTCTACCCATGTAGTATAAGAGACGATTCAAGACTTATTTTGGCCTTTTAAATGTTTAAAAGATTCATAATCAGTCCGAATAATGAACTCCTTCGACCACAAATAATGTTGCTAATTCACTAAAGTCCTAACCAGCATTTGTGGCATAGAATTCCTTGCCGTAGGTAGAATGTGTGCTAAGAGACAGGTTCTTGGCCAATTTTTAGTTCCAAATATTGTATGGTAGATAAGTTCTTAAAGGTCGCATAATGTGTTACGATTAAGAATCGTAAATTCTTCGTTCTTAATATGAGAATTAGATGAATTTATGCGTTCTTGACTAAGCAATTATTAAATTGGCAACAAACTTATGAATACGTACTGCCTTTTTTTGCCTGATTTTAATGAAGTTTTATTGACAATCCAATTAAATGGACAATGTAGGGTTTGCATCATCTTCTTCTTCCTTTTTGGTCACTTATACACATTACGCTTCTTTTTTTCAACACCTTTTTTTTTTTTTTACTTTAATACCTTAGTTTTTTTTTTTCAATGATTACAAGAACACTTAGATATATATATAGTATATCACTAAAAACACAGAAGCAATAGAAAACCAAGATTGAAAAATAAGCAATAATAAAAGTACAACACAAGAAGAATAAGGCTCAAGATCAAGAACAAGACAAGAATCAAAAGGGAAATTTTTTTGGATGAATAGTATGGAAACAAGAACGCAGTTCACAGTAACTATGAGCAGCAACAAAGTTTTATTTATTTATTTTTCTTGTAGAAACTAAGATATGATTTTCTTTGAAAGAAAATTTGGAAAAATTAAAGAGGAAACACATCTAGATGTGTATAAGAGACAGCCTTTAAATTGATCTCTACCTTAAGTGATAGATCATAGGTTAAGATGGCACATTTCGTTCCTTGCACAATATTGCTGATGCATCTCACTCCAAATTTATTTTTCAAGGAAATTTTGCGGCTTCACACACAAACAAGAACGACAAAGAACACACAAGGATCAAGCAAGAATTCAGCTTGTTGTCTATAGCGAGACAAGAACCAAACTCATTAACAAGATTTAAAGTAAGAATTGACCAATTGCCTATATGAATTAGGCAAGAACCAAATCTATAAGTCGGTTAGAACAATCACTATTGCTCAAGCGATGATCCCAACAAAGTCTTAATCCAAAGACTAAAAGGAAGAACATTTTCCTCACAAAAAAGACAGGTTTTTTGACAAGAAAAATATATTGAAATTCGTCCATATGATGTTAATTTCTTGCTTTAAAGTTAAGAATTTTCCATTCCTTGCATTAATTCCTAAAAATTTTGAGTGGGCTTAGCTATAAGTATCTCCAAAATGCTTAAAACTAGTTTTTTGCCTCATTAAGGCTAATTAATGAGTCTAAAACTAAGAATTAAATCAACACCTAAACCCGACTTAAATACGCCCAGTATACACAAACTCAAGCCACTATTGTGCTTTACATAATAGTAGAGTTAAACGCAAACTATTGGACATCTCCATTATGGATTTGAATTTTAAAAATATTCCAATCATATTTACAAGCGTCGTTCAAGCTCTAGTTTGTTTTGGACGGCTTCCTCGTCCAGAACACCTCAAACCAAACTTTGCATGGCTTGTTGGATCCTCTTTGCATGTGCCCTTGTAATTGGTCTAGTTGGCACTTGTAATGACTCTTCACGAACCTTAGTCAAGCATGAAGATGCTCCTTGACTCGTATCAAAATACGAAAGGAGTTCTAATAAAACTATAATTAAAAACATAATGTGATGTGATAACTCGTGATAAGAACATAGAATATGATTTTATTTGACAAGATTAAGAACCAAGTCTCTTACTATTCACAAAAGATTTATAAGCCAAAGGTGATCTAATTGTGCTCGAGAAAGGATAGATAAATTAGTTCAATCTAGTTGCTTAATAAGAAAGAAAGAAGTTGTAATCATATGATATTGAGGCTACAAAAGGTCATTAATCGGACTATGTTACAAACCTCAAAGAAGATCTAACCATACAAGATTAATGATTAATAAATTACATGTAGTCGATGTGTTAGACTAGGAAATAATAGAGTAGTTCTAATCAAAGTATGTTTGCATATACAATATGATTTAATAACTCATAATAGAAACGCATAATGTGATTTAATTCGACTAGATTAATAACTAAGAGCGAGTTCCATTTGTAAAATATTCTGAACTAAAAGATGATCTAATTGTATTTCAAAAAGTGTAGAGAAATGAGGCCAATTATACTTGCGTAATGGCTGAGGAAGAAGTTCTAATAATTCAATATTCAGAACTAAGAAACTTGACTAATTGTACTATGTTTTGAGCCCAAAAAAGAACACCTTATAAAACCTTAACAACGATAAGGGAGATTAGAACACCTTACCTATTTCTTAATCTAACACAACTAAATGGGTCTCTTTCATTGATAGACTGTTTCCATATGCTGTCTCTTATACACATCTAGATGTGTATAAGAGACTAGCATTTTATGAATACGTTTGCAGTACGTATTCATAAAATGTTGCCAATTATCATTGCTTAGTGGCTAAGGAATAAATTACCATAGAATATTGAGAACGAAGAAAGGAGACTAATCGTACCATATTATGAAGCATAAAAGGAGATCTACTCATATAATAATAAGAACTAATAAAGAATCCTATCATATTAGATTAAGAAATATGAAAGGAGTTCTAATAAAAGTACATTTAAGAACATAATATGATTGAGACTACAAAAGGTCACTATTCAAAATATGTTACGAACCTCATTGGAGATGTAATCATACAAGATTAATGATTAATAAAGGATATCTAGTCGTATTAGTCTAAGAAATAATAGAGGAATTCTAATCAAGTTTAATTTGATTTAATAACTCATAATAAGAAGCATAATGTGATCTAATAACTCATAATAAGAACGCATAATTTGATCTAATTTGACTAGATTAAGAGCCAAGAACTATTTACATTTATAAAAGATTTGGAACTAAAAGTTGATCTGCTCATATCTAAAAAGAATAGAGAAATGAGGCCAATTATACTTGCTTAATGGCCAAGGAAAAGTTGTAATCATTCAAAATTAAAAACTAAGAAATTAGATTAATTGTATTGTGTTATGAACCGCAAAGGAGAACTCCATACAAAATCTTAAGATGTGTATAAGGATATCTTGTCTTTTAAAATTGAGAAATAGGAAAAGAGTTCCAATTAAAGAACAATTAGAAAGATGATGAGATATATTAACTAATGATTTAAGCATAAAATGTGATTTAATTATACTTCATTAAGAACCATTTGTGGGACCTACTCTTAAAATAAGGTCAATAATCCTTGCTTAATTATAAGGAAGATCATGCCTTTTTACTCATTTTATATTGAGAACAATGAAAGAGGACTAATATTAAGAACATCCTGTCATACTAGATTAAGAAATATGAAAAGTTTTCTAATAAAAGTACATTTAAAATCATAATGATATCTTTACCTAGAAGTGCATACCAAAGGATTTGAGTGCAAATCTTTCATTGTCCAAAGAGGACGATGAACTTCATGAACAAGGAAAAAATAAGGATAGAGGTAAATTCTTCCATCTACTCTGCTCTAAAATCTTGTCTGTGATGTTTCCCACATTCTACCGCTAAAACATCTAGGTTCATTACTGACATGGCTACACAGTATCAAACAACACAATTTCTGGAGTTGGATTATCATACATAGTAGGATAAATATGAGTAAGTGTTTGAGCTACAAGAAATGAGAGATTAAGGGGGAGAATAATGTCTTCTTCCCTATTTGATGGTGTTATGTTGAAGATCTCCTCCAAGGCAAATAAAGTTTGCTTAGAAGGACATGTTTCTGCAGAGAAAATGGATTCAAGGTCATCATCTGAGGAAATATATTGACCACTGTAACTCTAAATGTTCTCAATCAATTTAATTCCTTTCTTATTTTAGGGACAATTCTCGGCAAAATTACCCTTTTAATTACAAATCTAGATGTGTATAAGAGACAGGAATAATTTTGATCCTCGGATGAAAATTATTCTTTTTGAAATATCTCTGTCTCCTGGGTGTGGAAGATTTTGAAGAAGAAAATCTGAACTTCTTGAATATCTTATTTTCTTTATATCTTCTGGTTTTACAAACATTACATTTGCCTTTGATGACCAAATCTTGTTTTTTGCACGATTCATCTATGCATGGGTGTCTTTTCAGGTGTTCACAAACCACTTGTGTCTTATGACAAAGATCTTCAAAGGCTAATATTACCGATTGCCGTATTTGTCGTAGGGAAAGACCAATGATGGACATGTACTTGGGGTGAATAAGTATTTCAGCTCCATCTTTTAGTGTCTTAGGCAATGAACTCAAAAAACTTGTTTTAAGCACTGATCTGCACCCACATTTGTTTATCCATATCTTTTGCAAAATAAGAATAACATTTAAGCTGAAAAAATTCTTTTCTTTTAAGCTCCAAATCCTCTGCTACTTCTCCAAGAAAATGTTTGTCTGGTCAGGAGAAATATCATTTAACTTTCTACTCAAATTGTTGACCACTATCTCTTCAATATTCCTGTGAACCTTGATGTAAATTAAAGATTTCAAAATTGCTTTCTATATTGATCTTTTTATTGCCTTCCACGCATGAAATTCTTGTAATCTTTATTGCCATTTAGTAGGTAGGACATC
Organism: Cinchona pubescens; assembly: GCA_025175665.1. Lineage (NCBI taxonomy): Eukaryota > Viridiplantae > Streptophyta > Magnoliopsida > Gentianales > Rubiaceae > Cinchona > Cinchona pubescens. Next base: position 19,854 of record JANKKI010000346.1, on the reverse strand, counting down.
ATCTAGAATAAATAGTGAACTTCCAAATGCTCCTCTTGATGATTTAGAGGTACAATGGTAGATGTACTTGTTCCTAGGGTTTGACTCCTCCTACGTCCATTAAATTCATTATCATCTGGATGTTCTATTGTAGGCTCATCTTCTCCTCGCCATGAACATGAGAATTTCTTCTTCGAGGACTCGATTCAAGTTCCGATTCATTCTATTATCATTCTTTAGAGAATTTTGAGACTCGATTCTCCACCAGTCTCTAAACAACAGAAATTTGTGGTTCTGGGGGTTGTGATAATTGTCTCAAGAATGAACTATGGGGTTTGAATTTTGTTGAAGTTGTTGTGTTGGAGCATGTTGAGATTGTTGAGCTGGAGTTATCATAACATCCAAACATATTCTCAAAAGTCGTCAATCTGATTTTGAATGAAATTTCTTTACTTTGCCAGTTGAGCAGCAAACATATAAACTAACATCCCATAAGGAACAATCTCAAATTGTAATTGAACTATTTTTTTTCAAGTGTGTACACATCCTTATGAATGTTTATTTTGATGTCTTCTAAATGCTTATTTTGCTTTTCTAGAACAACATTTAGTTTTTCCACTTGACAGTCAATATGATTAAGAACTCTGTTCTAGGCTAAAGCATTTTTAGTTTGCCAGTTCAAAACTTCTTCTGCAGCACTAATGCATTTTTGCTTTACAAAGGGGAGAACAATGTGTTTTGAATCTTTGGGGCATGGGCTGCTATTTCTTTTGTGAAAGGAGTGAGAGGTGGAAAATCAGAAGCTTCAAACATACAAGTAGATGGTATTGAAAGTGAGAATGTTTGTGATGAGAAATGATAAGCTTCAATTTTGCAATTTGTATAAGGAAGGTTCAAGTTGTACAGTCTTCCTTACCGTTTCTTTCTTTTTCTCCTTTCTGACATAGCCATCCTCCATTTCATCTTCCCAATCAAGCTCCTGACATAATCACAATAACAAACATCAAAATAACAATGGCCACCAAATAGATCTGTAAAAAAGTAAACCTTTTAGCCTGATGTTTCAAATAGGTGATGAAGTCATTGAGGAAACCTCTATCCTTATTTTTTCCTTGTTCATGAAGTTCATCGTCAATTATATGTGCAGGCTTGGGTCCTTCCATAGAAATTTGCATCATGGAGATGGATGGCAAATAACTATTAGTTCTAGTACTAGGAAAGCTACTAGTATCGGCTCTTGGTTTGGAAACATAGGATTGGTCAAACTGAATAGCCACTGAACCATTTGATGAAGTGGTTTTCTTCATTTTTGATGATTCAATAGGCTGTATCAAAGCTGGCTAGACATTTTTATAATTTGTAAACCAAGTATCCGGTAATAACTTTACCAATTCATCTTTTGAAATCTGCCAGGGAATATGGGTAAGAGACAGGAAGAAGCATGAGGTTGCCTGACCATCTTCTATTTTATATATATAAAGCTTATTCTCCTCTTGGAAGAGTTAGGTCAAAGGCATGATTTTGGACCCTATACACCACATTTGATAGTGTAGGGTTGCTGCCAGTGAATTGGGTATCTGTGTGTATAAGAGACAGGAATTTTTTTATAGATTTAGGACATTGGCTATCTAAAGATCTGAAAGATTTTAGACTTGGCAAAAGCAGAGGATGGGTTTATAAGAGGTAGATCAATAGGTATTATTTGTTTGGTATTTATTGAACTCTCATGAACAATATTTACTTCGTACAAATAATCTACTTTATTACTAATAGACTTTCTAAAATTTGGAGCACAATCAAGAGTAACTTCAGACACGGTAATCGAATTCCTTTGTATCTTCCTGAAGCCAGATATGTATGGATTTGATACCAACTACTTGCATAAAGATGTTTAGAATAACTACTTAAAGAAAGTTCAAACCCTAAAAGGTATGCCAGGCCAACAAAATGCCCTTTTTTTTCTTAACAAGTCCCTACACTGTATCATATATTTGAACTTAACTCTTTCATTAAACTAATCACCTTTCATTGCATTTCTAACTGGATTTGAGATAAGGTACTTCGGAAGAGAAAACATAGATGGCAATAATTTTTAGAAAACTCTATTTTATTAATAGTAGAACTGATTTTTCTTTGATCTTATTAGTTGTAGAATGAATAAAATTGTATCTAAAATAAATTTTTCTCTCATTAAATTTTTTTCTCCTCCTTTCTAAATTTTTGTCTCACTAAAAACACTATCCATTAACATCTCTTTTGATCATTCCTTTTGGCCATGCTCGAAGAGGAACTAAAGGGCAAAGGAAATCCTTTGCGAGATGCTCTCAAATTTAAGAATCCCTAGCACCAATTCAGCAAACGAGCCAACCATTGAAAATGCTTCAATCCTACAAAGGAGAGCCTACCATATTTTCACGAAGAAATGGTCAACTGGCAAAGGAAAGAAATTTCAAGCAAAATCAGTTGACAGTTTAAAGAAGCTCTTCACCCACATGGCAAACTGTTCAGGAATAGCATTCCAAATCAGATTGGTTTTAAAGGTGATTATTCTATTGGTGATCTTCAACTCAAGCGTGAGTCGGTTCCAGGACAAACAACATCTTCTACGTTGGACGCCTGTTCAGCCATATTATGGAGCCACTCACGGTCGAGTCTGGATGGGATTGAATCGATAGGGCATTTGGAAATTCTGCTGTCTCTTATACACATCTAGATGTGTATAAGAGACAGAGGTATACGTGCTTAATAATAATGGAAAATGATTGAAATTGAATTTGAATTTGTTGGCAACAAATTTGGTTGAAGATGTGTTGACCAATTCAAACCGGCAGATCCCCTCAAAATCCTCAAATTTGAACCTCAAGGAGCTGTTCAAATGTTTGGGAGTCTTCCTCATTTTTTGAGAAGTAGCAAGGCATCTCTTGCATGACTTTTCCATGTCGTAAGAAATAGTTTCAATTTGAGATTGTTGAAGTATGGGACATCTAGCCAGTTCTCGCTTATCCAAAACACGACTGGAAGGACACATCTAGATGTGTATAAATTCAAGGTGAAGAAAATGTATAAGAGACAGGGATTTAGACCTTCTGCAAATACACATCGAGGCATGTTGTAGAGACAGCTTAGAAAAATGCATTAGTGCCTGTCTCTTATACACACATAAGGGGTCTTATACACATCTAGATGTGTATAAGTTTGTTATAATCTCTTCTAACATAAAATAAAAATCCTAGCCTTATTAGAGCCAATGATGGACAAGGCACGGATTAGTTCTTTTTCACACAAATTAGGGATTAATCATTGCAAACCAAACAGAATGGCCAAATTTGGTTGTTTTGGAATAAAGACATTATCCTCATAGATACGTTGATTTCGACCAATTGCTTCATGTTTATAAGAGACAGCACAGTCTGATTAGTGCAATTAGCTTGATGTCATGAAATTCCAACAATTAAAGTTGGCACCAAAACCCCAATGATTGTTACCAATTTGGTAACAAGAATTTGGACAGCAAACATAAACAAACAAGAACGAAAGTCTCTTATACACATCAAGGATGTGTTCAACTTGTTGTCTATAGTAAGACAAGAACCAAGCTCCTAACAAGATTCAAATCACGAATTGTCATATATCTATAAGTTGGTCAAAGCTTGAGCAACTCATTGCTTTGTTCTTAACTTGTCTTAATACAAAGAATACAAAGATTCTAAGAGTCTCTTATTTTATTGACAGATTTTATACAAGCCATATCAATAAGCAATAATTCCTATTTCGACGAATGTTAAGAGACATTTTTGTAAACGGCTTAAAAACTACTAAAAGGTGAATGCTAGAGTTCAGCCATAAACCACTTCCTAAAATGCTGTCCCATATGGGCCTTATTGAGGCTAATTAATAAGCCTAAAAACTAAGAATTAAATCAACACCTAAACCCAACTTAAACCAGTCCAATTTACAGAAACTTAACTACTATTGGACTTTACATAATAAAGACAAAACTAAACTAAACTTGAAAGGAAGTACGGCCTTCTTCCAATTAAAGGATCTCCACTTGTGCTTCATTTTGAAGAATTGGAAAGAATTGGGGTAGTCCAATCACAACTTGATCCAAACACCGTGCATGTACTAGAATTTTGGCAAGATCGAGTCCATACATGCTCTAGCCTTCATATCCTTATCTTGACACATATTTTGGCTGTTTGGATCCATATCATTCTTCTTATGCGAACCCCATGCACAATCGACTTCATACCACAAAACCGTACAATTCAAGATGGTACCAAAACACCAAGGATCAACTCCAAAGTTGGTCACAAGAATTTGGACAGCAAACACACACAAACAAGAACGAAAATAAGGATCAAGAATCATGTAAGAATTGAACCCGTTGTCTTTAACGAGACAAGAACCAAATTCTTAATATGATTTAAAGCGAGAATTGACCAGTTGCTTATATGAATTAAGCAAGAACCAAATCTATAATTCAGGTATCACAATCACCGATGCTTAAGAAAGGATCCCAACAAAGTTTTAATCCAAAGATTAAAAGAAATAACATTTTTTCCTCACGAAAAAGACAAATTTTTTGGACAAAAATGTGCTGAAATTCGTCCTTATTATGACACCTATTTATAGGCTTAATAAAGTCCTAAAAACTAGCTAAAAAGTCCTTAAAAGGTAGTGCTAGGGTTCAGCCATGAGTAGCCCTAAGATTTGGGTTAAATGGGCCTTATTAAAGCTAATTAATGAGCCTAAAATCAAAGAATTAAATCAACACCTAAACCCTACTTAAATCAGCACAATTTACACAAACTTAAACTACTGTAGGATTTACATAATAAAGACCAAACTAAAAATAAACTTGAAAGGAAATCTGGCCTTCTTGCACTTAAAGGATCTCCACTTGTGCTTCACTTTGAAGAATTGGAATGAATTAGGGATAGTCCAATGCAACTTGATCCAAACACCATGAATATACTTGAATCTTGGCAAGGCCGAGTCCATACTTGCTCTAGCGTTCATCTCCTTATCTTGACACATATTTAGGCTATTCGGATCCATACCAAGTTCTTTCTCGAGCACGATTAGATCTTAATATCGTTATAAAACTTTATGAACAGCTTTCTTTGAGTTTCTTTCCTAATCCTGTCTAATTAAATCATATTCTACATTCTTGTCTTGAGTTATCACATCACATTATGTTTTTAACTGTACTTTTATTAGAACTCCTTTCATATTTCTTAATCTAATGTGACAGGATCTTCTTTATTAGTTCTTAATATTGTACAATTAGACTACATTTTGCACTTCATAATATGGTATTAGTCCCCTTTATTAGTTCCTATCAAGATGTGTATGTCTCTGACAGTTCTAGATTATGAGTCTCATTTTAAAGTGATTTCCTGTAAATCTGTTCTTAATGACATTTAAATGGATCATACACATATGCTCTAATCATGAGTTATTAGATCTTATTATCTTTTCTAAATATCCTTTAATTAGAAATCTTTTCCTATTTCTTATTATGACTAATTAGAATCATGTTGTAATCGTTGTAATGTTCTTAAACTAAGAAACTCTTCTTAACTCTTAATATCATATGATTACAACTTTTACTTAACAATAACAACTAATACGAGAAATTGAGTTGTTTTATATTGAGAAATAGGTTGGGTAATCATAGTATATTTTGAAAGGATAATGAGATCTAATAACTCTTGATTAGAACATACAATGTGATTTAATTAGACAGGATTCAGAACCATTTGCAAGGCCTGTTCTTAAAATGAGGCCAATTATCCTTGCATAATGACTAAGGATAAACTTGCAAACATTCGATAAGGAGAATTAAGGAATAGGACTAATTGGGATAAACTTGCTAACATTCGATAAGGAGAATTAAGGAATAGGACTAATTGAACCATATTATGTAGTGTGAAAGAGGGTCTAATCATTTAATATTAAGAACTAATAAAGAAAATCCTATCATATTAGATTAATAAATATGGAAGGAGTTCTCATAAAGTTACATTCGAAAACATAATGTGATGTGACAGCTCATAATAAGAACATAGAATATAATTCAATTTGATAAGATTAAGTACTATCAGCGAGAACTTAACAAGTTCATAAAAGATTTATAACCAAAAGGTGATCTAATCATGCTCGAGAAAGCACTGATAAATGAGGCCAATTATTCTTACTTAATCGTTTAGGAAGAAGTTGTAATCATAGGATGTTCAGACTACAGAAGGTCACTAATCAGACTGTGTTATGAACATCAACGGAGATCTAATCATACAAGATTAATGATTAATAAAGAACATCTAATTGTAATAGACTAGGGAATAATAGAGGATTTCTAATCGAAGTATATTTACAAACACAATGTGATCTAATTACTCATAATAAGAGCTCATAATTTATTTAATTAGACAATATTAAAAACTAAGATATCGTACAATTTACATAAGATTCAGAACTAAAGGATGATCATATCGTAATTTAAAAAGAACGGAGAAATGATCTACATCTAGATGTGTATAAGAGATAAGGAAGAGACCTCTAATCGTTCAATATTATAGTACTAAGAAAGTGGACTAATTGTACTATGTTATGAGCCGTAAAAGGCTGAAATCCTTATAAAACATTAAGAACCAATTAGGGAGATCTAGCTATGTTAGATTAAGAAATAGGTAACGTGTTCTGATCAAAGTACATTTAGAAAGGATAATTTGAGCTAATGACTCATGATTAAGAAATAGGAAAGGTCTTAATCAAACTACATTTAGAAAGGATAATGAGTTCTTAATAACTCATGATTTATACACATCTAGATGTGTTTAAGAGACTAGATTAAGAACAATTTAGGACTTGTAATTAGTGAAATTTGGCCAATTATCCTTGCTTAAATATAAGGAAGTTGTAAGCATGCACTATTGTGAAGCAAGAAATGAGACTAATCGTGCCATATTATGAAAGGAGATCTAATCAAATAATATTCAGGACTAATGAAAAATCCTGTCATATTAGAATAAGAAATATGAAAGGAGTTCTAAAAAAAGTTCATTTATGAACATAATGTCATGTGATAACTCACGATAATAACGTAAAATACAATTCAATTAGATAAAAGTTTAGAACCAAGAGCGTGTAGTATCCATAAAATATTTATAACCAAAAGGTGATCTAATTGTTCTCGGAAAAGAACTGATAAATGAAGCCAATTATGCTTGGTTAATAATTAGAAGAGATTGTAAGGCTCATATAATGTAGCTTTAATAAGGCTATGTTATGAATGTTAAAGGATGATCTACATCACACATCTAGATGTGATTAATATACGACATCTAATCATGAGCTCTCTTATAGGACATAATGGAGAAGTTCTAGTCAAAGTACATTTACAAACATAAATTGATCTAATAACTCATAATTATAGCACAAAATGTGATTTTATTGGATTAAATTAGGAACAATGAGCGAGTTACATCTATAAAAGAATCAGAACTAAAAGATTATCTAATCGTACTTCAAAATATAAGAGAAATGAGGCGAATTATACTTGCTTAACTGAGAAAGAAGTAGTAATCATTCGATATTAAGAACTAAGAAACTGGACCTATTCTACTATGTCATGAGCTGCAGAAGGAGAACTCCTTATAAAACATTAAGAATTAATAAGGGAGATCAAGTTGTGTTCGATTAAAAAACAGGTATGGTGTTCTAATCAAAGTACGTTCAAAAACAATAATTAGATCAAATAACTCATGATTAGAACAAGAAATGTGACTTAATTAGACTAAATTAAGTGTCTATTTGTGGGATTTATTCTTTAAATGTGGCCAATTAACCTTGCTTATTGACTAAAGAAGAAGTTGTAATCATATGATATTAAGAGTACAACATATTCAACCAAAAGGTCATCTAATCGTTCTAAAAAATACTGATAAATGAGGCCAATTATACTTGCTTAATCACTAAGGAACAAGTTGTAATCATGCGTTACTGAGACTACCAAAGGTAACTAATTAGGCTGTGTTACTTCCATCAAAGCAGTGAGTATTTTAAAGTGAGATTGATTAACAATAATAAATCATAGTCATATTAGATGTAAATAACATAAGACTTCTAATCAGAGTATATTTACAAGTTAATGTGCACTCTTCACTCATCTAGATTCATTTTGCTTCTTTATTTGATTTCATTAGACTAGACCTTTGAAATTATTAGTGTTTCAATAGGCATTAAATTTAAATTCTTAGCTTCCTCTATGGCGAAATAATAAAGAAGATGCTGTCGTATATGATTATGAAATTAGGAAAACAGTTCTAATCAAGAACATTTAGCAAAGATAAATAGATCTTATAACTAATGACTAAAGTATAAAATGTGATTTGATTATACTCGATTAAGAACCTTTTGTTATAACCTCTTATTAACATCTAGATGTGTATAAGAGACAGCTTTATACAATCACATTCTGTGTGTTGTCATTCGATATTCAGAACTAGAAAAGGGGAACAATACCCTATCTAATTAAGTACAAAAGGCTATCTAATGATATAATATAAAGAACAAATAAAGAAGATCCTGTCATATTAGATTATGAAATGTGAAAGGAGTTATAAAAGTACATTGATTAACATAATGTCTTGTGATAACTCATAATCTTAAGAACATAGAATAGGATTTAATTAGACAAGATTAATCTCCATACGATTATTGTCCGTAAAAGATTTTATAATCATTAAAGGTGATCTAATCTACTCGAGAAAGAACTTTCTCTATTTGATTGATGCCAATTATATCAGTTTAATGACTAAGGAAGATGTTGTAATCATAGGATATTGAGATTACAACGAGTCACTAATCGAGACTATGTGACGAATCTCAAAGTAGATATAATAATGCAAGATTAAAGATAAATAAGGGTCTTCTAGTCGTATTAGACGAAATAATTGAGGATCTTCTAATTAAAGTACATTTACAAACATAATGTGATCTAATAATTCATAGTTACAATGCATAATGTCATTTAATTCGACTAGATTAATAACCAAGAGCGAGTTTCATTTTTAAGCTATCATGCAATTTCAAAATGAAAGCTTCAAGATCATCTTCAAAAATAGAGAAATTATGACAATTCTACTTGCTTAATGGCTAAGGAAAAAGTTGTAATCGTTCGATATTCAAAACTAAGAAATTCGACTAATTGTACTATTTTATCAACCACAATAGGCGAACTCCTCATACAATATTAAGAACTAGTAAAAGAGATCTAATTGTGTTAGATTATGAAATATCGTAGGGTGTTCTAATCAAAGTACACTTGGAAAGAATGCATGAGTTCTTTCCTCATGATTTTAACATAAAAGGAGATTAAATTAGACTAGATTCAGAACCACTTTTGGGACCTATTTGTAAAATGAGGCCAATTATCCTTATATAACAACTAAAGAAGAAGTTGTCATCATACAATAGCGATAACTAAAAAATGAGACTAATCGTACCATATTAGGAAGCACAAAAGGAGATCCAATCATATAATATTAAGAACAAATAAAGAAGATCCAGTCATATTAGATTATGATGTTTTCCAAACCTTATTTTGATGATGACATAAACATTTAACTCTGTAAAACAAGCTTTTGCAGGAACAGATCTTTCGGACGCACAGGACCGTCCGAACTAGGTCAAAAGCACCTCGGACGCATTGCATCGTTCGAACAAACTGGCAGAAAGAATGGGATTCTACTGCCTTTTCTTCGGATGCTCAGGACCGTCCGAAACCTCTGTCGGACGAAGGACCGGACGCATGCACGGACGTCCGAACGAAGCATCTCAACAAACTGAAAGTAGATCGGACGCTTCCTCGGACGAATTCAATCCTCCTCGGACGTCCGAACCCCCAACGGCTATTTTTTGTGCATTTATTACTTAGCCGTTAGGAAGTAGTTGAAAGCTCTATTTATTGCTCTTATAAATAGGTGCTTTAAGAACTTGAAATGATCATCTAATACATTGAATACAAGCCTAAGGAAAGAGTAATTTGAGTGCAAATTCAACTTTGAGTGGAGTGATAATCTTGTACGAAAGTGTGGTTGTAAGTGAGATTCTTGGCTCAACTAAAAGAGTTTTAGTGTGAGCAAGAACTTCCCAACTTTGTAAAGATTATTGGCTCACAAGTGTGTGAAGCATTCAAGAAATTTGATACTTCAAGCTTGCTAGCTTGGAAGTAAGTTTGTTCAATTTTTCTCTCTTTACTTTACTGTTTTATTAAATTTATTATCTCTGCATTTAAATTTAATGTAATCTATTGACATTGAGTTGTGGTATGTTGTCAATGAAGGTCCATTTGAAGCATCTATCATTGATGATCACACAAATAGAAGAAGAGAAAAGACAAGGAATGAGCTCACTCCACAAGACAAGGCAAACTTGACGTTGAATGCAAAAGCCATGAATGTGCTATATAATGCCTTAGATGCAAATGAATCAACTCGCGTGAAGGGTTGCAATTCTGCTAAAGAAATATGGGATAAGTTGAAGGAAATTCATGAAGGAGCGATGATGTTCGTGAGCAAAGAAATCTCTACTTGTAAAGTATGAGTCCTTCAAGATGGAACCACATGAGAACATAGACAAAATGTACTGCAGGTTCAATGACATTATAAAAGATCTTGAAGCCTCGAGTAAGGAGTACTCTTTGGGTGAGAAAAACAGAGTTGATTCAATGCGCTATCCAAAGAATGGGATGCCAAAACAATTGCCATAGAGGAAGCTAAGAATTTAAATTTAATGCCTATTGAATCACTAATCAATTCTCTTACATCTTATGAACTCAAACTAAAGGCCAAGGTTGTGGATGATGAAGAAGCAAGGCCAAGAAGGAGCATTGCTCTAAAGACCTCTCAAGAGGAAGATGAAAACAGCTCCATCAATCTAGAAGATGAAGATCTTGATGAAGGAGATCTTGCACTCATCACCAAAGGATTTCTTAAACATTACATCAACAAACGAAGAATGAGAAGAGGCGGAGCTGCAAACACAAATAATTTCAAAGGGAAGTCTCAAAAGACTTGAAATAAAGAAGCAAAATGATAAATGCTTTGAGTGCGGTCAACTCGGGCATTTTGCAAATGAGTGTCCCTCCAAGAAAAAGAAGAAAGGAATAAAACCAAGATTCAACAACTTTCAAATCACATGGGACGATTGCAACTCCGAAGGAGAAGTTGAAGAAGAAATGGAGTCGGCACAAATGGCCTTTATGGCTATTGGAGACAATGAGGTAAATTCTAACTATGACTCCAATGATGAAAATGATGAAGATGATCTTGAAGCTTTCATTTTGAAATTGCATGATAGCTTAAAAGAATCATATGCTAGAAATAAGGAATTAGTAAAAATCAAATGCTTTATTGAATGCTAACTCTAAACTTGTGAATGAAAACAATAGGCTATCACAAGAAAATTGTGATTTGAAGAAAAGAATGCATGTGAGATCAAAGGTCAAGGAAGAACAAGCCTCCTTGAAGAAAAGAATGGATGATTTGAATACTCTCTTAGCTAGAAAGAAAGAAAATGTTGTTGATATGAAAAGAAATAGAAATGTAGCAATCAACAAAAATTTTGTCATGTTTAGAAGAGATGACTTATGTATTGTAAAACCAAAATCTTCTTTATATGGTAATAAAAGCATTGTTTGTAGATATTGCCAACAACATGGACATACTAAGAATATGTGTTATGTCAAGAAAAATGAAAAACTTGGAATGAAAGTTGCATGGATAGTAAGCAATTTCACTAACGCAAATGGACCCAAATGGGTACCAAAAGTTATCAATTGATTTATTGTGTAGGTACTTAACATCGCCAACTGTGCTCAATATGCACATCAAAGTAAGTGTTCTTAGGCACATGACGTCCGATGAGGATTGAATGTAATCTTTGTCAGCGACAGTTCTACTCACTTTCGGAGATAACTTGTTCAATGAAAATCAATCGGCATTGGTGATGTAGGTAAAAGATGTGTAACCTTGATCAATTTTGTATTTTTGTTGATAATTTTATTAGATAATTTTTTCAAGTTCTTAAAGCACCTGACTATAATACACAATAAATCTGTCTCTTATACACATCTAGATGTCTCTTAAGAACATCTCTAAGTGTAACAATTCTAAGGCACAATATGTTTATGTGATTCATCTTGATAAAATTAGCAATAGCAATGTAAAATGTCTTACCGCCATAGATGATCCTTGGCTTTGGCATAGAAGACTTTGTCATTTTAATATGGATTTGATTGAAAAATTAGCCAAGAAAGATTTGGTAAGAGGCTTGCCAAAACTGAAATTTCTGAAAGATAAAATTTGTGATGCTTGTCAATTTGGTAAACAAGTCAAAGTTTCTTTTAAACCTAAGAATTTTGTGCCTACTCATAAACCATTAGAATTGTTGCACTTAGACTTATTTGGACCCACTCAATATGCTAGTCTAGGTGGTTGCAAATATGCGTTTGTTATCGTAGATGACTATTCTAGGTTTACCTTGGGTAAACCTATCTTGTTCACAAAACGAAGCATTTGAAAAATTGTAAAATTGTTTTCCAAAATTCAAAATTTATTGGATACAAAAATTGTTCGCAAGAAGTGACAATGGTGCTCGTTGGTCCCAAAGCAACCTAAGAGGGGTGAATTAGGGTTCTAAAAATTCTGCTTTCAGCGGTGAGTTTTATAGATTCAAATGCGAGATAATAAATTCAATAAAACAGTAAATTAAAGAGAGAAAATTGAACAAACAATACTTCCAAGCTAGCAAGCTTGGAGTATCAATGTAAGGACAATTAGCTTGAGTTTTAGTCAAGATGTGTATGTTAGACGCTCTCCCAAGTTCTTGCTCACACTAAAACTCTTTAGTTGAGCCAAGAATCTTACTTACAACCACACTCTTGTACAAAATTATCACTCCATTCAATGTTGCATTTGCACTCACAACTTCACACTAATACAACAAAGCTTATAGTCAATTTGCTCTCAAATTACTAATTCCTTAGGCTTGTATTCAATGTGTAACATTAGATGATTTTTTCAGGTTGTTAAAGCATCTATTTATAATAGCAATTAATAGTGGTTTCAACCACTTCCTAACGGCTAAGTAATAAATGCACAAAATATAGCCGTTGGGGTTTCGGACGTCCGAGAGGGATGGAATGCGTCCGAGGCGTCGGTCTTCTTTCGGTGTTGTTGAGACTACGTTCGGACGTCCGAGTAAGCGTCGGTCCTTCGTCCGCGAGGCTGGACGATCAGGCGTCGCAAGAAAGGCGATAAGTTCCCATTCTTTCTGTCACTTTGTTCGGACGATGCACGCATGCGTCCGAGAAGTTTTGTCCTGGTTCGGATGGTCCTGTGCGTCCGAAAGGTATATTCCTGCAACAGCTTGTTTTACATAGTTAAGTGTTTGTGTCATCATCAAAATAAGGTTTGGGAAACATCAATCTCCCCCTTTTTGATGATGACAAACCTCAATTGGATAAGACTAATCCATTTGCAATATTGGATATCAATTTGTCAACAGGAACATTATATCAAAACATAATAATATAACAAATTATATCAGAACATCATAGCACATAGCATAGTCTCCCCCTTGGAATATGCAGGCAACAAATTATATCAGAACATTACAGCACATAGCATAGTAACTACTCCCCCTTTTGACATCAATCAAAAAGACTCCCCCTTAGAATATGCAGGCAGTTTTTATAGAATTGAAAGAGGGTTAGTACATTCAACTAAAGAGTTGAAGGGAATACATATTCAAGCCACATAATTTGCTGAAAATGCTAAAAAGTTCCAATAAGCAGAGAACTGCTGAAAACAACAAAACCGAAAGAAACTAATGAGAGTCATTTTTCTTTTTTGAATTTTTCTATCTTTTGACGTTTGGAGGAATCTTCACGTGGCTGGTCATCTTGGAGATCTTCACCGCTTTGTGAAGATGACTGGTGGATGTTGGGATCTGAAGCTCGAAAGGCTGAACTTCACCGGCCTTGAGACATGCCGAGGCCGAGGGCCTCTTGGATGATTGTTTGGCAAGTCTCAAGTAAATGTCTGAGCTTGCGATTTGTGCGGCGTTGAAAAGAATTGACCGAGTGCTCGTGACCTTATACACATCACAGATATGGGAAAGGGATGGTTCAGAAGATGGTGCAGAAGTAGATGGTGCAGATGTGAATGGAGGTGGTTGAGGAGTGGGAGAAGGAGGGATAGCAAAATCAGATGTGGAGGCATGGGATTGTGATTTTGCAATATCAAAGGCTGCTTTAGTAAGCCATTGATCATTAAAAAACCTGAGACCCTTTCTTTCAATGTATGATTTATTAAAATATGGAGGAAACTGTTTATTTCCTGAAAAGGGAACGTTGAGGACGTCAAAAATTTTTGTAAGAATCTTTCAATCAAATCCATATTAAAATGACAAAGTCTTCTATGCCAAAGTCTCTTATCATCATCTAGATGTAAGATAAGAGACAGCTTATTTCTCGTGTTAATAAGATGAATCACATTACTGTCTCTTCTCAAAGAATTTGTGTTTCAAAACAGGTTTTATAATAGGAAGATTATACTCGTCGAAAAGACTACTCGAAGCAGGACGTTGAACTATAATGGATTTACTAAGAAGAGAAGTGTACCCCTCCGATGCCTTATACATCGATAAATTTGGACAGTCGGAGTGGTGGAAACACTGAGGAGTTGCTGATGATTCTCATGAGCAGGAGCTTTTCCTTTGTTTTTCTACCGCGAATCGCTTAGAAGAGGAACCGCCACGTGATTTCACCATTGTTTGTGGAAGAAAGAAAGTAAAAAAATTGAGAATTTGTGAGATTTTGGGGAATTTCTATGGTGAAATGGAGAAATGAGATGTAATTTAGGGGCTAAGGATTGTGGGTAGGATGATTCTTTAAGCAATTTCGAAGAGAGTGTGAATTTTGATTTGGTAGAGAGGAAAATTTCGCCGAGGGTTTTCGTGGGAGGTGAGTCCGAAAAGGGAAGTTGGATGGTTTTAATGGAACAGGTACCGCCTTAGTTGCTGTCTCTTATACACATCTTCGGACGCTCTGGATCGTCCGAAAGCAGATACCAAAATCTTTAAAGTATGTTTCATCCAAAAAGTTGAGCACAACAATTTCCGGCAGAATATATTCGGCTTCACCGTAGAAAGAGAAATGGAATTTTGTTTTTGGCTAAACCAAGACACAAGACAATTTCCCGTAAAATAACACATTCCATCGGTACTTTTTCTATCAATTTTACACCCAAGAAAGTCAAGCATCGTAATAGCTAATTAGATCAAATGTAGAGGATTTTGGATACCACAAACCAAAGTCCGTTGTTCCTTTTAGATATCTAAAAATTCTTTTAACTCGCAATCAAATGTGATTCTTTAGGACAAGATTGAAATCTAGCACATAAACACACAAAGCAAACATGATGTCCTGGTCTACTAGCAAGCTAAGTAGTAAACTTCCGATCATACCTCTATAGTGTTTTTCATCAACACTATTACATTCTTCGCCTTGGAGTAGTTATACTATTGTGCCTGTCTCTTATACACATCTAGATGTGTATAAGAGACAGACACAAAGGAGCTGCTCAAGCGATTACTTGATTTGTGTAATAAATGTTCCTTCCTTGGTTTGATGAATTTGTAATCCGAGGAAAATTGCAACTTGCCCATCATGCTCATCTCAAACTCTTCTTGCATTAGTTGTGAAAATCCTTGCACAAACTCTCATTAGTTGCTCCAAAAATAATATCATCAACATAAATTTGAACAATTAGCAATCCTTTTAAATCTGTTTTTGTAAAAAGTGGTGTCAACAATACCTCTTTGAAACCATTTTCTAACAAGAATCCAGACAGGCTGAAGGAAATTCATGAAGGAAGCTAAGATGTTCGTAGATAGTGGATGTTCAAGGCACATGACGGGTGATGCCTAATCTAGCCACGCGCAAAGGTTTCATCAAAGTCAATGCCTTCTTCTTGAGCATAACCTTTGCAACAAGTCTAGCTTTGTTTCTTATGATCTCGCCTTTGTCATTTAATTTGTTTCTAAACACCCATTTAGTACCAATAATGGGATGAGAAGAAGGTCTTTCAACTAAGGTCCATACATTATTTTTCTCAAATTGACTAAGTTCGTCTTGCATAGCAATAACCCATGATTCATCACTCAATGCAACATCTATATGTTTGGGTTCGATGTGAGAAAGTAATGCACAATTATTATTCAAAGGTTTATGAGAGCGAGTAGTTACCCCATCGGATAGATCACCTATAATTAAATCTTGAGGATGATTAGAGACGAATCTCTTATGGAAGATCGCTTTGAGCATCCTCATTCTTTTCATCATCAACTTGATGGTTGTTGATATCAACGCTCCGACCCCTCTGATTTTTCCTATTTTTTTTCTTTGGACAAATGGCCCGCTGAGGAATAATTGTCTTCATCTTCACACAAATTCTTTGAGATAACATCATTAGATTCATCAAATGTAACATGCACAACTTCTTCACTTAAAAGCGTTCTTCTATTGTAAACTGCATGCTTATCACTAGAATATCCTAGAAAATTCCTTCATCCGATTTTTTGTCAAATTTTCCAAGGTTCTCTTTGATTTTTAAAATGAAGCATTTGCAACCAAAAACTTTGAAATAGCTCACAACGGGTTTTTTACAAAAAATGAGTTCATAAGGAGTTTTATTTAAAGAAGATCTTAATAAAACTCGATTCATGACATAACAAGCCGTGTTAACCGCTTCGGCCCGGTGTTCTATTGTCGCTCCTCAAACGAACAATTTTTGTATCCAATATATTTTGAATTTTGGAAAACAATTTTACAAATTTTTCAAATGTGTATAACGCACAAGAAATAATACCCAAGTGAACCTAGAATAGTCATCTACGATAACAAACGCATATTTGCAACCACCTAGACTAGCATATTGAGTGGGTCCAAATAAGTCCAAATGCAACTGTTCTAATACACAGTAGATACATGTGTTCTTAGGTTTAAAGGAAACTTTAACTTGTTTACCAAATTGACAAGCATCACAAATTTTATTTTTCAGAAATTCCAGTTTTGGCAAGCCTCTTACCAAACAAGCATCGGTTCATGATTTTTATCAAGAATAAGACATTCATGCTTGGTAAAGAAAACATACAAATTTCTGTCACAAAGTTGACTAACACTTAATAAATTATAGTTCAAATTATCAACAAGAAGTACATTCTTAATCAAGGTTTCACCATTTTTACCTACATCACCAATGCCGATTGATTTTGCTTTGTTGTCATCTCCAAAGGTGACTTTTCCACTGTTTTTGGATGTAAGGTTTGTGAAGAGAGAAGCATCACCCGTCATACGCACTTGAACATCTCATACACATCTATGAACCATTTAGACAGCAACTGCATGTTAACAAAGTGACAGAAAGAATCAATTGATAACTTAAGTAGACAGATAGAGAAGGAACTAAGGCGTTAGTGAGATTTCTTGCTATTATACACATTTCATCCCAATTTTTCATTCTTCTTNTGGTTTTACAATGCACAAGTCATCCCTTCTAAACATGACAAAATTTTTGTTGATTGCTACATTTCTATTTCTTTTCATATCAACAACATTTTCTTTCTTTCTAGCTAAGAGAGCATTCAAGTCATCCATTCTTTTCTTCAAGGAGGCTAAACATATAGATGTTGCTTTGAGTGATGAATTTTGGGTTAATTCCATGCAAGATGAACTTAGTCAATTTGAGAAAAATAGTGTATGGACCTTGGTTGAAACAAAGCTATACCAAGCTCTTGAAGCTTGCTTCAAGAGCCCGAGTTGACCGCAAGTCAAAGCATTTATCATTTTGTTTCTTGATATCTAAAAGGAACAACGGACCTGTAAAATTATACACATCTGCAGATCCTCCTCTTCTCATTCTTCGCTTGTTGATGTAATGTTTGAGGAATCCTTTGGTGATGAGTGCAAGATCTCCTTCATCAAGATCCTCATCTTCTAGATTGATGGAGCTGTTTTCTCTTCTGTCTCTTATGACCGGTGAAGACATCTAGATGTGTATAAGAGACAGAATCATCATCTGTCTCTTATACACATCTAGATGGTGTATAAGAGACAGGTTTCTAAACCTTTTTAATAATAAATGTGCATTAGTTTACCAAAACATTGCAATCCTCTATACAAAGAGATTTTGCATCCCATTGACTATTGCAATCTTGCAATCAGCATTTTTCTGTTTTTCTCACCCAATGAGTACTCCTTACTCAAGGCTTCAAGATCTTTAATAATGTCATTGAACCTGCAAATCTCACTTTTATCTATGTTCTCATGTGGTTCCATCTTGAAGGACTCATACTTGGCAACAAGTAGAGATCTCTTATGCACACTAATGTCATATAAGACAGTAGAGGACTTTGGATACCATGTGATTTATATAAGGCAGAATTGCAACCCTTCACGCGAGTTGATTCATTTGCATCTAAGGCATTATATAGCACATTCATGGCTTTTGCATTTAACGTCAAATTCGCCTTGTCTTGTGGGGTGAGTTCATTCCTCGTCTTTTCTCTTCTTCTATTTGTTTGATCATCAATGATAGATGCTTCAAAAGGACCTTCATTGACAACATACCACAACTCAATGTCAATAGATTGTAGAAATATTTTCATTCTATCTCTCCAACTAATAAACTTTGTCCCATTAAACATGGGAGGCCTAGTAATAGATTGGCCTTCAAAAAACAGAGCATTGTTGGTTGCCATAGTTCTTTCTCAATAGTGTTTAAGCAATATTGAGACCAAGCTCGATACCAATTGTTGGTCCCAAAGCAACCTAAGAGGTGAATTAGGGTTCTAAAATTTGCTTTCAAAGCAGTGAGTTTTATAGATTCAAATGCAGAGATAATAAATTCAATAAAACAGTAAATTAAAGAGAGAAAATTGAACAAACAATACTTCCAAGCTAGCAAGCTTGGAGTATCAATTTTCTTGAATGCCACACACTTGGTGAGCCAATAATTTTTACAAAGTTGGGAAGTTCTTGCTCACACTAAAACTCTTTTAGTTGAGCCAAGAATCTTACTTACAACCCCACTCTTGTACAAAATTATCACTCCACTCAATGTTGAATTTGCACTCACAACTTCACACTAATACAACAAAGCTTCAGCCGTCAATTTGCTCTCAAATTAAAGCTAATTCCTTGTCTCTTATACACATCTAGATGATTTTTCAGGTTGTTAAAGCATCATTTGCATCTAAGGCATTCGGACGCACTCATTCGTCCGAACAACTTTTCTTTCGGACGCTCTGGATATAGCGTTGGGGTTTCTGACGTCCGAGAGGATGGAATGCGCCCGAGGAAGGTCCGGTCTTTCAAGTTGTTGTTGACAGATCTACGCCGGACGCCCGAGTAAGCTGGTCCGGCCTTCGTCCGACGAGGCTTCGACGATCTGTGAGCGCCCGCAAGAAAGGCAGTAAGTTCCCATTCTTTCTGTCACTTTGTTCGACGATGCATCGCGTCCGAGAAGTTTTGTCCTCGGTTCTGACGGCCCTGTAAGGTCCGAAAGGTATATTCCTGCAACAGCTTGTTTTACATAGTTAAGTGTTTGTGTCATCATCAAAATAAGGTTTGGGAAACATCAGTGCCGAGTTTAAATTTGGGGGTTTTCCCGACTTTTGTGATCACAACGGTATCTTTCATGAGTTTTCGGTTGTTAGAGTTCCTCAACAAAATGGTGTTGTTGCCATAGTTAAATTCTCAATAGCAGTTTAAGCAATATTGTGAGACCAAGCTCTGATCCCAAT